>OX465096.1:2767439-2840644 GCA_949987625.1 Chalcis sispes
TTTCTTCGATTTGTTTTTCAATTGACACTGCTTTAAGATTTGTAAGAATAATTATTGAAAATTGATCATTTTAACCAGAGATTATTCAATAGTTATAATTCAATCATTTTTAATTAAATAGTCAAATCTTACAATAAAATTAACCATCTGTAAAAGATGTTCTTGCAAAAAATAAATAAATAAATAAATAAAGTAAAGGCGGTGTAAAAGCGTAGCCAAGGTTAAAGTTTAAAATAAATGTAATATACAGTTTCAAGCCTGTATTTTAACCCTTTGAAGATAATGCAATATAACTACATAGTTGGAACTAAAATAATAGTATATTTCTTCTTCTCGCTCCAGCTATTTCTCATAAATAAAGCCCTTGTTTAAAATTGAACATATATAGAAGTTTGAAAATCTTTATAAAACTTCAAAACGACAAAATATAATTAAAATTGCTCATTAGATTTTCTTTAATTTTATATTGAAATTAATTATAGAATAAATTATGTTAAATAAATATTATTTTTAGATTGAAATTTTTATCAATATTGTCACGGGGAAATTAAATTATTTTTAGGTGAAATTTAATTACATATTTCGTTAATTTTTGGTAAAGCATTAAATTTATATTAAATACCTCTTTAAATGGACATATTATCAGACCTGTTTAGTTTGTACTTTGGTACTCGTAAATGCACTTGCTGCTTAACTTTTATAATTTATTTGCTTGTATTTTCTGACACCTTAACTAATTCTTGTCGATTATCCTTTTGAGAGTAGATATATTTTAATTTTTTAATCGTCTAATCATAATCGATTTTCGAAAGTCTAAACTGTTATATTCCATTTACAAAATTATATCAAAAAGCACAAAAATACTTTAAAATATTAATGCAGTTGATGTTACTTTCTCCAAAGTTACGTCCAAATAAAAAAACAATAACAAAAGCGAAAGGAGACGTTCCCGTTAATATCTCACGAGCAATCCATCGAGACGGAAAGAAAAGTTATCCCATTGGTATAATCAAAAATATTCCCGTACGCATGTTCACACGTGTAACTTATATGTACAAACATTGCATCGAGTCTGGATAGCTCGTATCGCAAATTACGGGAGGTCTCCTTCGTCGTGCTCGTGCAACAAAAAGAGAAAGAGAAAGGAGAGAGAGAGAGAGGAGAGAGAGAGAGAGAGAAAGAAAGGAGAGCGAGCCGGCAAAAAGGAGTCGTGCACGCGCGCGTCTCAACCATCGCGCGAATAAAATTGGATCCGAGCGCACAGCTCGACTTTCTTCCCGCGAAACGGCCTCACGCGCCGGATAAAACCTCAGCGCCTTTGTCTTTTCTTTCTTACCTTTTCTCTCCCCCCCCCCTCTCTCTCTCTCTCTTTCTCTCTTTCTTTTCCTCTTGCTTTTATTATCTTCGCTCAAGCCGTAATGCGCTCTCCGCACTTCGCCTTTCTCGGCGGACTCCTCTATTTTTAAGAGACTACGACGACAAGCCACCGGCCTTCGATCGTACGGTGGTTACGAACATACACACACGCGCACGCACACACATACCGGTAGCTCTTTCTTTCTCGCTGGACTTTTACACACCCCGAGCAAGGTCGTCGCATCCGCTTTTGCCGTATATCGCTAGTGGATATATATAAAATAGCCGCAGTCTTTTACTTTACTGCTGCTTAAGGTGGCGGATCTAATGTTTATTTATTTTTTTTTTTTTTGCATAATTGGCCTTTTGAATTCTTCTATATTTTATTTTATTTTGGGCGGTGCATTAGTATGTGAAAAAATTGAAATATCAAAATTATTTCGCTACTTTGGTCAAGTGAATTTTTTTCTTCGAGTCTAGTTTGTATTAATGATATTTAATGATATTTATTTAAACCTAACTGGAATTAAGATTTTCAAGCAATACCTTGAATATAATATCATAAAATATATTATAATTAACAATTCACGTAAACAATTACATACACTTTTAATTAAATTTTATTAATTTGTTTGTTTTTTAAACATAATTCGATAAACAAAAGCAAATTAAATACCACCATCTTATGAACTATTTAACCATCGGATGGTAAATCACTTAGCTTTATGTAACCTTAAATGTTGCACGATTTCGCCAATAGATGACCGCACGTTAATCTATATCAAGCTGATTACGTTAATAGAACCGATATACGTTACTTATACGATATGCTCGCGCGTTGATAGATATTTTGTGTTTTTAACCGCGCGCTTATCGGCAGCGAAAAACTAATTCTCACTTTTGTGTAGAAAAGCATTGATAACAGTCGGATTTGTTCGATCGATCAAATAATTAATAAAATTTTATATTAGCTTTATTTCTCTTTTTTTCAATATGTCAATCACAAATATCATATGCATCTTAATGGATTAATTAATGGATACACTCGATAATTTACAATCGAGTGAATATTATACAATAGAAAAAAAGTGCAGTTGATTTTTGTCGCTTTTTTCATTAATCTTTAAATCGATTAATCCAGTTTTTATGACGCTCGTCGAATAGATATATCGTCAAGCTCGAGACAATGTGCACGCGATTATCGAGCACGAACCTTGTCGCTAAAATATTTTGATTGCGATCTTTGTATTCTTACACGTATTGTAAAATATCTTCTTTTTTCATACATGTGTACATCCATTTAACCTTTATTGATTTTCAATTTTAACGGAACGAACGATAATTTTATTAAAACTCGACGATATTGCGAAACTAATGAAAATTTTTCGAGTGTGTACTCTTAGTGATTGGAAAATTTTCATTTTACGTTTTTAGCGTAAGCGTTGACATTTACTGCAAAAAATTTCAATTTCATACGACTAAAAAAAAAAAAACGAAAATCAAAAAATGCATTTATTATTCTCAGCGCAACATGAAAAAGCACAATTTCGTGTATATAAATGTTTGTATGCGTAAAGCACGAAGTCACTTTTTCCGCAATTTAGATATTCATCGCGTGTTATCAAAGGCTGTATGTATGTCTAGGTAAACTTCACGGTTTATCCGTTCTTATATGCATGTATATACACACACACACACACACACACACACACACACACACACACACACACACACACACACACACACACACACACACACACACACACACACACACACACACACACACACCCACACACACCCACCCACACACACACACACACACACACACACACACACACACACACACACACACATACGTTTTACGAAACAATTGTTTTTCATAAACGTGTATTTGATAACTCCGGAGAGCTTACGTCTCCCTGATTGCGTCGAATCCCTTTGTTATGTTCCCCCCCCCCCCCCCCAAGTGACGTTTTGTCGCAATAACGGTCTTCGTTGAAGGATTTGGTGGTTAAAGTGTAATTCGTTTGATAATTTTTGTGCTCGACGTGTGTGCTCGCGAAAATAAAATCCATATTTTTAATTAAAATGTTTTGTATATATGAGCGTAACAGAAGTTTAATTGTTGAAATAAAAAAGCTTTCACGGCATGTTTTAAAATACGCTCGCAACTATCTTCCGAAAAACAACGCGATTAATTTTTGGATTTTAAACAAATTTGGACTTGTTTCATTGGTCATCGAGACATGATTCAACATGTTCTAAATGAAGGATGGAAAAACACGCGATATAGGTTTTTCTAGCCACGTACCGCGAGGAGAAATTTTCCGCAAAAACAGTAGTGATCTACATAAGTGAGAGAGAGAGAGAGAGAGTGTGTGTGAGAGAAATAGAGAGTTGAGTACACTTACTAGCGCTAAAGGTTATCAGAGACCCCCAGCCGGTTGTTACAATATATATATAACTCTTGCGCGCGTGGCCCTTGAACTCGTTCGGTCGAGCGATTGCTCGCGTCGCGCGTTTTAATTTGCACCGATCGAGCTTTCGCTTTTGCGCTAGTCTCGCTTTGATAGAGTATTTGAGAACGAGCAAACGCGTGCGAGTATTATTAATTTTTTTTTTTTTTTTTTTTTTTTTTGCATTCTATTTGCCTTTTTAAACGAAATGAGATTAAATGAATTTGCGCGAACGACTTGCGAGTGGAGATAGATAGAGAAAGAGGGAGAAAGAGAAAAAAGAGTCGCTCATTTTATATTTTAATTATGACGAAATTTATGTTGGTCCGTTTTATTATTTTCGAAAAATAATTATTCTTTGTTCTGCTTTTATTTTGCTTTTCATTATTATTTCGACTTACAATAAATTAACGAGCGAAAGAAAAATAATGCATGGAATATTTATTTTAACGTTTTTAATTTTTATAAAGGAAGGTTATTCGGATATTTATACTTTAATCCGTTAAGTCTATTTAAAAATATAATACGATATTGTATATTTTATGTAAAATAATATTTACATGTATAGTTATGATTGTTAATCGTTATGACGTATTATGTATAAACAATTGTAAACAATAAATTTTTAAATAATTAACGATTTATTTAAATAGAATTATTAATATAAACTACTTTTATCTTTTTACAATTTATAATATCTTTATAAGTATATAAATATTTAAAATAACTTTGTTAGCTTTAAAATTTATTTATTTTATACATAAATAATAAATTCAACTTACCGTCACTTACAGTAAGTTACGATGTAATTATATTAACTTTTATTGGTAAATAAAGTGATTTTGATCTTCATAATTTTTTCAAAAAAAATGACTTGAGATATAAACTACTTTTTAATAGTAAATTATTTTTTAAATGAGAAAAGTAGGAAAAATCGTTATTTAACATTGTCTTTGAGCATTAGGTTCTTGCAAGCTTGATGTCATTAATGGCGCTTACAGCAATGTAAGATACTTGAAATCGAGATAATTAAATTTTATCAATGTAAATATTATTGTCCTTGTTAAAAAAACCACTCAATTTATTTAATTTTTCCTTTACGTAAAATCAGATTTACGTCAATCTGTGTAACGTTTTCGATTAGATTATCAAGTTTAATAAAAAAAAGTTTTAGGCATCCTTTTTATCGCGCCTATCGAATGACTTAATTCGCTTCAGATTAAATAGCATTATCGCCGTCGATTTTATACCGTCAATTGCACAAACAAAAGTATTCACGTGCAGCTAAAAGACATGATAATGTTTGACCTTTGATTTAATTTGGAATGTTCAATAATAAAGGATTTTATATATTTTCTCTTAAATTTTGACAAAATAATAAGTTTAAATTATTTGTGCTGTATAATAAAATATGCTAATGAATATAAATTATTATGCTTTTAATTAAATAAAAATTTTTTAAATAAGATTATTATTTTATGTTAAATTTCATATTAAAATATTTTTAGTGATATTTTTATATTTATTTAGAATATATAATTGGCATTTTCCTTTAAAATAATCCATTGTACTTTTTAAATGATACAATTTTACTTTAACACTCGCTGCCACGTGCTTGAACGCAAATCATCCAAGTTTAAATTGCAGCCGGACACTTGAAAAATTCAGTACTTAACATCTTTCGTAGAATTTAAAAAGTAACGATAATTTAACAAATTACAATTCATTAAAATTTGTGCATATTTTCATTCAATACATAAAAAATCATAAAAATTATACTTTTCGAATGTTCCATTTTCTTTTATTTTAAATTAATTCAATGCATACTAGTACTTCAAAATAAATGACTTTTTTCAGCAAGCAGTAAGAGCACTTCGTTTAAAATCTCACCATTACTCAGCAATTTCATCGCCACTCGAAATCGAAAAGAGTGATTTTAATTCGTTCCCCAATTTTCGCATTGCAATCTCACGCGCAATCATCAAGAGAAAAAGCTTCTAAATAAAATAAAACACAAAAAAAAAAGAAAAAAAAAAGAAAGCCCCGCGTAAAACAAACATATCTCGGACTCTTTTATTTACACTGCGCGAATAGAATTGCAAAGACCGTCTGGTATTGTCTTTGATATCGATAGATCCGCGCACGTATAATCGTCTCATCCTCGTCTTTTATAAACAATTTGAAAAGGCTCGTATAACGAGCGTATGCACGACGATGACGCAAACTCTTTCGCTCGCGTTTGTATACAGCAATGTCAAGTGCGCGCTCGATCAAACAAATGCGAATGTCCTAAGGCAAGGACGAGGCCTTTAACGCCTCTTGTGTGTTCTCTCGTAATTTGTTTCCTTTTTACGTTCTTACAGCAGTATGTCAGAAGTCAAAAAAAAAAAAAAAAAAAAAAAAAAAAAAAAAAAAAAAAAAAACGTCGAGCGATGTGGTTGATGTTTATGTAGTTCGCGCGCGACGTGTTTGTGTCGTCCGCGAGTTGATACGCACTAACTGTGATTGCGTATGTTTTGTACTTACGGAAGATTGTTTTTGTCATCTTGTGACGTTACTCCTTTTTTCCCATGGCATGTGGATTATTTGCGATATATTAAACACGTTTTTAAATTATTGATAAACATTTTTAGTTTCTTGTTGCTTTTTTTTTTATGGTATTTTTTCTAGGAGTTTTATTATTAACTTTAAAAAAATAAGCATATCGTTTTTTATTTTCAATAAAAAAAGGAAAATCATAAATTTTAATAGGTAAATCAATTTTTCGATAATTTTATTACCTTTATAAATAATAATGGGCACCTCATATAAAATGCTACATATATATGTGGTACATATATACATTACATTTTTTTCTTCGAACTTCATTTATTATTATTTCATAACAAACGATAGTTCGAGGAAACATTTAATATGTATGCATCTCTTACGAGGAATATATTATTTTATAATAATAAATGAGACACGTTGTAATATTCATCAAATTCAATTAATAAATGATAATTCAATATAATCTCGATTGACAATTTGTCGAAAATCAAAAAAAAAAAAAAAAAAAATAAGACAAAGAATGATTTAAATTTAATTTGAAAAATGTTTTTGAATAACGTTTACAAGAAAATAGAAAATTACTACGTTAAATCGTTATTGTTTCAATAATAATCTCGGAGAATAAAAAGCGCGTAATCGAATAAATAATAATAATAAAAAAAAAAAAAAAAGAAGAAGAATGTCTCAATTAGGAAACACTCGCGATAAATCTACAAATATTTGAAAATTGATGAAAATGGAGGCAAATCGTCCAAGCCATGATAAACCTTACCCGGTCTTAATTACTTCCCAGTTTTAGTCTCAATCTATATTTAACTCGAGATTCGTTCTATCTCTCTAGAAAAACATTCACAAGAAGAAGAAGCGATAAGACGGTATGGCGAAATCGCGAGTATTTATTCGTCTTGAATTCTATCCGAGTGATGTATAATAAATTACCAATCGTTGGGGGTCCGAGATAACCCTAGCGACATCGTCTTTCTTTGTTATCGCATCGTTCGTTCACGCGCGCTCGGATAATTTCTTTTTGTAACGTATATAAATTTTGTGCATGAGCATATACAAATGGACGGCGAGTGTTGCATCGTCACACGATGGAGAAGGAAAAATTATTTGAATTCGAGCGTGACGCGCACTGCCTTGAGATTTTTTTTTTTTTTTTTTTTTTTCAATGCTCAACTTTGTTCCTTTATTTTGAGCGTTTCCATTTGTTTATCGTGACATTCTGATAACTTACATATTCACGCTTTGTTATTCAATGTTTATCGATCGTTAGATAAGTTGATGTCTTCGTCGATTATCCAGATGTTCGATTCACGTGAAACTATTAAAGCGATGTTTTGACGATTATTACGCTCGTGTCGGATTTTTTCTTTTTCGCTTTGTGCTTGAACGTGAAATTTTTATGTAACAGCGTGATTTTTAATAATTTTTTTAATGTCGTATCTTTAAGACACATCGATGAATCAAAGTTGAAAGAATTTATTAATAAAACGAACGCCAAGAATCGAAACTTTTGCAACGACATTTCATTATTACTCAAAAGTTCTTATTTATCCATGCAGTAATGTAATTAACAGAAAACATTGTCAAAAAACGTATTTAATCGCATTTGATATTACTATTTAAAAAAAGAACAAAACAACTTCGATCTGCACAAAGCATGTAACCTTTTCAAATAACAAAGTCACGCGTATTTACTTGAACTTTTGATTAATTAACATACAATAAACTTTAAATAATTAAGCTTCTGGGATATCTTTTTTTAAACTTTACTTTTACACTTTTATATTTCCAATGTATTCAATATATTTTGTCCATCGGCAATTGTTTGACCCCTTTTCTTTAATGAAAATAAAACATTAAAAGAAGTAGCAAAGTTAATTGATACCGAAGCTATTGTCTCTCATTATCGGTCAATTTCATCAACACTATATAAACCGCAATAAATTATTTATTACGTCGGATTTTTATTTATATGCCATAGTACATGAGAAATAAAAAAAATTTGTTTTCGTGTTATACGATTAATTTAATTTTGTTTTACAATGACTAAGCTCCTCGATCGACTATTGAGAATAAATTGTCTTTTTTCTCGTATTTATGTTTCAGAATTATTTAATAATGGCATTAAATAATCATTATAATTAGAAAAGATGAAATTAAATATTTTCATTTAAAGCTGAAATTTACAAGAAAGTACTTGTCGTTTTCGATAAATTAACCAAAGCATATTTACTACAGCAACTAATGATTATTGCTTTCTTTACTTTTACGCACTCGAAACCTTTTTCTTTCCTACCTTTGCCAGTTTTTTTTTTTTTTTTTTTTTTCCAAATTCACCGCGGCGAACTTTCCGCTCGCGTATTCGCTAACAAGTCCGCAAGGACTCCTACCTACTTACGGAACGCACACACGCAGACTTTGTGAAAAACTCTCGAGAGCCTCGTACACGCGCGCTCGTCGTTTCTTTCTCCGAACAGAGGAAACCTCTCTCGCTGCAGTACGACGCAATTTCGTTAAGTGGGACGGAAGCAATGCAACGACGTTATGCGCGTTTGTATTTTTTTTTTTTTTTTTTTTTTTTTTTTTTTTTTTACGCGCGTCTTAAAACCCACGGCGGTTTCTTTCCTCGAGCGGTCGTGACACGCGGTATGCTAATGTTGAAACGAAGGATTTCGATTCGTGTCCTGCTGCGTCGTTATACTCCGATGGATTAAAGCGTAAGGTGTCCACGTATTTGAATAGCGAAAGTAAACAAAGAGAAGGGCAATTGTTACAAAATCGTTTCGTATATAGCAAATCCTATCGTACGTATAAAAGTATATATCCTCAGATTATTAATTATTTCCGGTTAGCTTCAAAATCTCAAATTCGAAATACAGTCATCGTCTATTTTTAAGCTTATTTACCGACTCGAGTCCATTAATTTTAAATATTCCAAGCTTGTCAAAATATCGATTAATCTCTCCCTCTCTCTTTCTCTTTATCTCTTTTCTGTATCAATCCAAAAGCGACTCGTAACAAAGGTCAAGCTAAATCCTCCCATCGGTGTATACAGCCTTGCGCATCCACGTGATAGATTAGCCTTTCCCGAGTATATACGGTACGTATAGTTCTCCAACTCTTACTCGTGTGTGCAGGCCGTGGAGAAGAAGGAGGAGAGCGAAGCGGCGATCGTCGAGCTCGAAATAGCAGGACCGCGACAGGTACACAAGCGCGCGTAAGCTATTTCTAAATTTTACCGCTTTATCGGTATGTCTAGCTAGTTGGACGCTTATGCGTTCAGGTAACAGTCGTGTATGCCGATATTGATTGCACACGTTGGTTGTAGAGGATTACATGTTTCGACGATGCGATTTCATGATTCTTTCCATTGATCGACGGTCCGTTTTTTAAGATTGCTTTTATAATTACCGATGAAAATGAATTTTAACAAAGAGGAGTTTTAGATTTGTGGTTTATAAAAATTATTTGTGGTTTATGAATTAAAGTTTATAAAAATGTGTCGTTCTATATAAATGTTAACAAATAAACGATTAATATTCTTTTTTTTTTTTTTTTTTTGGGGGGGGGGCTATTGTCGCGTGTCCTTTAATGGACAAAGACTCATGTCTTATCGAGTACGAGTATACAAACGCGACTAAATTTTGAAACAGCTACTCATCGATGACGCACCACGACTCGTCCATGCACTCGTCTAAGCAATTTAAAATCGCCACGTTGTCGGATGTTATCCGAGTCAAACGAAGACGCAGTATATTATCGCTCTTTCTCTTTCTCTCAAGGAAATCACAAAATTTAAAAATCGTCTCGTGTTTTGATTCACTAGCATCGTGATTTATTTCGGTCGTTGTCTTGCGCAAGGATATGTACAAATTCGCGTGCTTTTCTTTCTCGTTTTTTTTTATTTTCGTTAGTTTTTTTCTTTTAACATATCGCGTTCTTAAGCTATTTTTAAGATGTTTTATTGCGTCGTTTTGATTAAAAAATTAAAGTTTTTCACGTGCCAATGTTTATTTTTTAAAGATGAAAGAGAAAAGAATCAACCGGCATTCGGCTTTTTAAATTTTATTTACGACTATCGCGCTCTTGAACTCTAGCGATCCTTCTTATCGTTCGGGACTATTGAACTTATTGTCGCGCGTTGTTTTGCTGCATGAAAGTTATGGTCGGTTATTTTCAATCTACTCGCATACACATATATACGTATGGGTATACACATGTATACAAGGAAATAGCATAAGGCGATTACCCAGTTGTTGCGAGCCGAGCGATAATAATGGCTTATGTACATACGTTTACTATTTCTTGTTACACATATCTCTCGCACTTTTGATATGTTTCGCAATGGCGGTTATTTTTATATTCGCTTGCACGTAATTTTATCGAAGTACATTGTCTTTCATGAAAAAATCGTATCACACGTGGCGTCATTATTGTTTTCAATAATTAAATAGAATATTTCGAAGTGAAGAAATGTCGGTTAAATAAGCCAGTGAATAGTAAATAAAAGTAATTTTTGAATAACTTTTATTTTGCTGCTGTAGAATATGGTAAGATGCATCTATGATAAACTCTCTTTTCATAATTATTCGATCAAATTGTTAACTTTCTATTTTTAAACAAGTGAAAGTTTCTTTTGAGTCATATTTTATTGTTTTATTTTTTTACGAAATATGTTACGCGAAATTATTTTTCAAGAAAAAAATACTCGTTAACGAAAGTATAATTTCATAGACGTTTGATTTTTCATTTTGTTTTTCTTTTAAAATAAATTCTTTATATATCGTTAAATTTTTACTAATCAGCAGATGATGTAAACTTTACTTAAATAACTTCATAGAAATTTTATTCATTTACTTACGAAAAAGCAAACTACCGCGTTATCTTTTTAACGAATAATAAAAAAGGTTCGATTATTTGAGATTTACATGAGAGAAGAGAAGTACATCCGCGTAACATGAATGGAAAATTTGTTATCTTCGCCGATTATGAAGAATCGTACGAGTTTACGGAAGCTGCATTATATCTTCGCGCGAGGCAAACTTAGCGGCCGTGAAACTCTAGGCGCATGGTTTGGCACGTTGCGCGTTCAAGGATAATCGAGGAAAAGATGAGAATATCGAATCGCGCACGCATACTCCTTTCAAGGCGATGCAGTCGTTCAACTTTAACCAATTTGACGATTATATTCGTATCGCGAGCGCTCGATTTGCCTTCTTTTACTTTTTTTCCTTATATATGCACATGTGTTTGAGTTTCTTTCTTGGTTGAAAATAATATGACTTTTTAAATGAGAGTGAGGTTATTTTAAGTATTATATTTGCATTTTAAGAGCCGAATGATTGCAATTGAAAGTCTCGCGCGTTAATTGATAAAAACACTGAGTCGACTCGTATTGCTTGTCTAAAAATGTTGGATTTTGTAAATTAAAAATTTGCTAATTCGTCCATTAATTATTGAGTAAATAAATTTCTGTGCGTCTATATAGCAAATACTTTTATCGATTAACGTTTACTTAAAATTTTAAGTAAGTAATAAATTTCACCTGTTTAAACATCATTAGCAGTCGAAATGCTAAATATGCTTACTTATATCGTTAATTAACATTTTAGAAAATTGAAACACCATTTGAAATCGTAATCGTTCTCGGTAAAAAGCGCATACTTCAGACTTAATTTTTGAAAGTCATAATGAAATTGAAAATTTACTGTTAGCAATAAACCAAATTCTTAAAAAGTAAATAATCATGAAAATCATTGTTTTAAATTTATGTATAATTATTACTAAAATTTTCAAAAAATATGGCGTAATAATCAAGTATCGAATTACACGTTCGAAATTTCGAAATCCGTGTCGAAAATATACAAGCATCGGTGGTTCAGTGGTAGAATGCTCGCCTGCCACGCGGGCGGCCCGGGTTCGATTCCCGGCCGATGCAAATTTGTTTTTAAAATTTTTGCATTTTACTTATAATATTTTTGTTCGATTTTTTTTTTTTTTTTTATTACTTTAAGCGACTTACAATTCTAAAATTAAAGGAAATATTAAAAAATTTCGCATTAACGATTCGATGCAATAATTGTAAATTGACTTTGCACGACTCTTTTATTCAACGTTTTAAAAATCTGATAAATCGCAAGGTTTGAAATATAAAGCACAAACAAAAGTAACCACAGCAAACCTTGCAAAATAAAACGCAACCGTTAAACAAACCGGTAATCCAGTACTCGGGAACCATAGAGTCACGCTAGTCGAGTAATGCCGCACGTACGATGGGCGGATAAACGCAAGACGTAATACCCGGCGTTAATGCGTCGGTACCGACCACACGTCTATTACCCGATACGTTCTCCAAACTGGCTAACGCCTCGCGCGACTATACGCAGCGAGAATTACCTCTCTGGCGCCGGATAAGTAGCCTTGCGAGCTATTGTGGCGCCGTGCAAACGGTTTAACAGACCGATGCAAGGAGATCGTTCGATTAACTGCGACGGATCGTTGCGAATAATATCAAATGTAAAAAACAAAAAAAAAAAAAAGAAAAAAAATTGTTCAAAGTTATACGAGATACATCGTCGGGTTTTGCGGACGTTGTTTATTTTGGCGTCAATTTTTTTCATTGGTAGAAAGAGTTCGTAATTTTATAAATAAGAAAATTGCATCAGTGCGATGAAAATGAGCTTATTCGTCTTTGTTGCGAAAGTGAAATGAAGACGTATCGGCGCTTTTAAAATTGATCAAAGTTTTTAATTGAACGATATTTATTTGTTAAACTTTTTGACAAATCCTTTAAGAATTACTTTATTTTTTATAATGAAGATAACAAATATCCTTTTAACATGGTAATAAATTTATTCAATTTATTTCTCTACCATTACATCGATTTTTTCTTCTTCTATTCATAAAAGTACCAATCATTCGCGTTTATATAAGAAAATTTTTTAAAATACCGTTGTATGTTATTTATTTCGAGTTAACATACCGATAAGTTTCGAAAATACTGTTTGACGTTGGCGATTCTTTTGTCAATGAGTTGTGATCAATAACTACAAGTTACGTACGTCAGTATTTGCATGCAATCAACCCGCAGAAAACGCAAATCTTGTGATGAATTCAAAACATTTTATCAACAGACATACGTGGATGTGTAACTTTCAGTTATTTATCGATAGGATATCGAACGTTTCTTCATTAAAGTGTGAAAAAATAATAAAAATTGATTAAACTAGTTTTGCGTAACAATTCGAGATTCTATGAAAGCTATGAAGAAGGTTATATGTGCACTTTTGGATAAGTTTTAGAAATAATAGAAGTAAATATAAAAGGAATAAAAAAAAAAAAAAAGAAAGAAATCAAAATAGTATTATAATAAAACAAATAAAAGTATCATTATACCTATTTTAAACATAGTTTTAAACATTATCTATATAACTGCCATTTAAATTCGGTAACTTTTTTTAAAATGAAAAATTATTCGCGTACTCAACGATTTTCGTCTTTGCCAAATTTTTCATCACTAAACGTTCTTTTATCAACTGTTAGCCAAGTCGACAGCTGTTTTTTCTTACGTAGCAAAATTTTGATCCGCGAGAGAAAGCCAAGTCCATCGCTAAGTCGAAAATGTCGAGAAAATCTATCCAATAATTTAAAGCGTTTTATCGCGCGCCGACGATATTTTACGTTTTTTTTTCTTCTATGCTTTATCGGCGATATTTAACTCTCGACCTACGCACGCATCTCTTTTTTACCTTTTGACATCGTATGACGTGAAAGATAAAGAGAAAAAAATTATTTTATTGTTCGAATTAAGAAGATTAAAGTCAACCTCTGTATTTATCGTTTCTCTTTGTTAGTTGAAATTTTTTTTTTGGCAGACTATTTTTTTTTTTTTTTTTTTTTTTCATTCTTAAGAATTAAATTATAAGTTATAAAATTTATAAAATTCATGATTTTTTAATATATAAATCAAATATTTAATAAAATATAATTTTATCTATTAACTCAACTAATAAATTTTTTTCTTTTTGTTTCAGGTGAGTCAAAGAATTAATCTATACTTCAATATTTCTTTGTAGAGTAAGTTAAGCATGAAAAATTTATTATTCATTTAAATATGTTTAAAATAAATTATTTTATATTTCATAAAAGAATTTCATTTCAAGTAATTTTAAAATAAATTTTGAATTTTAATTTAGAGTTAAGTCCAAAGTAAGCTCTAAAAGTTTCGCGCGAGGAAAAGTTTCGCAGTGAGCGTAAATAAAATTTCTTAGAATCTTTCTTATCGCAAATGAGTGAAAACTATTACTTCTTGGGTTCCTTTATTTTTTCTTGCTCGAGTTTGATAATAGATTTCCAAGATCAATCTTTCGACTCAATGGAATTTTACTTCATATATAAACTATTTTATCGACTTTTTAAATCTTAAATAACGTCAGTCGGGTGATTTATTAATATGTACCTTTGGTAAATTAGCCATAGATTTCAAAAGACTTAATGTTGTAGACTTTGAATTAGCGTCGTGTCTTTTAAATTCTCACAATTTTTCATTTGCCTCGTAGTGATGTAACAAAATGTCACTTGGTAATACATTTTAAATCGAGTAAAACATTATGATGTAATTTATATTAAGTATCATTGTAGCATGTAAAAAATGTTAATGCGTGGATTAATTTACTTTTACGAGTTTTACAAAATAATTTAAATTAAACGAATTATTTGAAAATTGGCTAGCAAGTATACATTTTTTTGAACAGTTAACTTCTTTATTATGACACTTTATAAAACCTGTCCATGCATAACGTATCTGAAGTCTATTTTTTATTCAAGTGGAACCAACGTATATCAATGCATATATTACTTTCAATTTTTACACAGTAGTACCTACCAGCGTCATCCGTTATATAATCACCATTTTATGCAATCTACACATATTCATAGATGTATACATTCAGAGACTCCGTGTCTAAAACGTGCCTCTAAAGTTCAATTTCGCAAGTCTTAACTGTCGAGAATCGAACTGAATGAGTGAATCAAACAGAGCTTTTGTGTGCTGTTATATGAATACATTTGTTTAGATGACTCTAGATTTGTAACGCTATCGTATCCGAGAGAGTCATTCCGGTGTGACGATAAACTTGTATCTCTTATTGGATGATTACCGATTGTCATGCATATCGGTGTCATAGATGATTAGAAATGACGGTACCTGAAAAATAAAATATTTATAAGTTAATATAATTAATTTAAATCAAAAAGTATGGATAAAAAATTCAAAAGTTGCATTGATTGTGACATTTAAAAATTTTAAAAACAGAAAAAAATAATTAACATTTCGTCATAAGAAACAGCCAACGACAATAGACAGCGAAGACAAAATATCAACTGCTTACATACATATACACATTTAATGCGAGAGTACACCGCGTTCGCTCACGAAATAATTATCGCCAAAGACACACACGTAGACGAGGCTACTTACGGCAGCGCGCGTGCAACGCGTCCGTCATTGAACGGAATAGCGTAATTTTCCCATTTTGTTCCACTTCTCGCTATCGACGCTGTTTTGGTAAACGACGCGGCACAGGACGCGGAGACTCTACTTACCTTTTTATTTTTGCAATTATTCTCGGCTTCAATTTATTATTTTTTTTTCTTCCTCGGCGAATCTTTTCCCTGGCATTTCCTTCAGTCTGACTTTATTTATTTATTTATTTATTTATTTATTATTATTATTATTATTTATTTTTTTTTTTTCTTTACCTACAAGTCTACAGTGACCCCGATAAAAAAAAAGTGAGAGACTCGCCTTTGTTTGTGGAAATTTCACGACTTGCTCGTAATTAGACACGTTGATTAGCGCCGAACGCGTTGAAAAAAATAATATGATAAACAGTATTTACGTTTTACGTTATGGTTGAAATAATTTTGGAGGTATCTAGTTTTTTTTTTTTTTTTTTTTGTTATTGTCACTGTGAAATATAATAATGTGTTCTACTTTTTTTTTTTTTTTTTTTTTTTTTTTTGCTGGTTATATTATTTGCGCGAACAACCGATTAAAGTACAAAGTTTCATAATTGCGATTGGATTTGTTTTTTTATTGCAGCATTATTATTTACATATTTTATAGACGGATATTATTAAAAACAAAAAAAAAGGTTGATTTATAATTTCTCTAAAGAATATTTTTATATTTCCAGGAAATAATAAATTTTTTTTTCATTAATATAATTTTATTGGACAATAAACTTTTGACATTTATTGACACGTATGTTTTGTATTATTGTATGTGCACATGTGATTCGAGTAACCATACAGCGGTAAAAAAAAAAAAAAAAATTAATAATCTTTATATATCGTTAGAGCACGTGCATTTGATATTGATTTATTTAACGTTAATGCAGTTTATTATCAGATATGCCAACTCTCGAGAAATTTCACGATGTGCACGCGACGTCGTGCATTATCATGTAACTTTTTGCAACTTTTTTCATCAGTGAAAGTCAAATTAATTAACCTAGTTTGCAAATAGAGCCGTGAATTTAGTTAAACATCACGACTAAATTTAACGCACGAACAATTTATTAATTTAATTTCTTATCTCGTCAAAAATTATTTTAAAACTGAACGTTTACTTATAGTACTATTTTTTAATTATTTTTTACGATTTAACGATTGATTATTTTACATTTTCTTCCTTTTTCATTGCATTTAAAAACGATTACATCGAAATAATAATAGATGATAAAAAAGAGAACACTTCGATATGTTTAAAATATATTCTATATAATCTATAATGATTATATTTTATTTTAAAATTACAATTTGCATTCATATTCTAATATTAATGTGTATACATAAATATTGGTAAAGTATTTCGCAATGAAAAATTAAACGCTACCGGTGTGTAAATTATTACAATTATATCAAGTTATTACACAAATATGTAGACTTACGGTAATTTTTAATATTCATTATATTAATTATTTTAAATTTATCATCATTTAATAATGAAATCTATAATTGCAAGGCAAAACAAAATTTATATCTTGGTAGAAAAAAAAACCGAAAAAGAAAAAAACTAAAATTTATTCTAAAGAACGTCGTTTAATTTATGTTACGTGTAATAAAATTGTCCCACTCATGTGATTATAAAAAGCATCATATTGCCTTTGTGATATGCGTGTGCGAAGCGAAGTTAACGAGTCTTAAGCTTATTAATTTTACCGTTTTACCATCAGCATCGAAACTCCTTTGCGATCTTTTGAAGTTTTTCAGTTTCGTCAGTAATCAGCAATGCGAGATTTTGAGAGTTTATTAGAGAGCACAGACAGAAGTAGCAAAAAGTCGCTGTGTTCTTCTAGAATCGTTGAGAGTATGACTCGAGTTTCTTTTCTGCAAACGAAATTATTTTATAAATATCTTGTATAAAATTGTTATTAAAATTCTCATAAAAAAAAGGTTTACAAAAAAAAATAAAAAATATTAATGATTCTGTCTATTGAAATTTTTTCTTTTTTCTATAAAATAATAAAATAATATTCAATCTATTATTATTTTTGTTCTTTTTAAACGAAGTACTACTACTACTACTACTACTACAAGGCTCACTTTTGTGAATTAGCTCACGAAAGATATTTTACTTCGTATCCAATGTAATACGATAATATGAGATAATTTTAGGTAAGATTGTCATTGTCGGTATCATTCGACACAAGTCACGCGACATTGAGCTAAACTTTAGATTGACGCATAACAGGGTTTTTAAACTCTGTTTATTGATGTTGAAAATATAATAATACACGAAATATAATACAATATAGAATGTTACGTCGAAAGACAATAAAATAAGTTTTTAGAATATTTTGAAAGAGCGAAAACAAGAACTCAGCGAAACGTTGCGAGTAAGCACGTAGATTGTAAGTTATGATTTATTGTGAGGTCCGTTCCTGGAATAGATTTTCTCCGCGGAACTTTTCCCACTGGGTTTTATCTGCGATTTTTTCCCTATTCCACAGGCTAAGGCCTGGGTGAATGCAGAAGCGTGATCATGTAGCGTAGATTTAAGCATATGTGCGTATTTACGCACATAAATCATGTACAGAAAGAAAGAAAAGAAAGAGCCCGTTTTAAAGCTAGTGCGTTTCGAGTTCGGGAATTTGTAAACAAGTATAGAGTAATGAGTTAAAGAGGTGGCGGCGGGGCTCACGTATCCGAACTCGACCTGTGCATGGGTTCGCCCATGGCCTGGAAGCCTGTTGTCCCGCCGGATTTTTCCGGCCAGACTTTGTCTCAAAGTGGACGTGCTCGAAGAGGAGTGGTTCCGGAGGCAAGCGTGCGTGGGAGGCTATGTCTCCTATGGCCGCGAAGGCAAACATTTTTTTGAGCCAAGCTGCGTGAGCTCTTAAGGGTATGCAACTAAGGTATATTCCAGTCCGTCCGCCTTAGCGCACACGTGTGCGTGCAACGACAAAGTTTTTTATTTTAACCGGCCATAAAAGTTAGCCGGACAATAGAGGCTCTTTCTTTCCTACTTTCTAACCGTAGGCCGATATTTATTTTTCCGACTAGAACGTGACGAAAATGACGCAAACATATAAATACGACACTACATACGCCTTCATTTTTTCAACGGCTCTCTAAATTTTCGAAAGCACAGATGGACGAAAAACCCGCACGACTTAAAAGTTTTTTTGTATCTTGGACCGACGAATCGCGTATATTGTCACCACCCATACTACCCCTTCCTCAGACAAACCGAACTGATGAGATGACCTTTGACAGCTAGACAGACCAGACTTCGCGTAGCTCTTCATCTACACATATCGTTTTCTCGCATTCGCGTCGCAGTCTAATTTGAACAGCGTTAAATTTACAAATATCGGCCGATTTGTATCGCGTTTAGTTTTAATTTTCTTAAATAAAATTGATAATTTATTATTTTAATTTTCTCTATTTATTTAACCAACCCGGCCAATCCTTTATCCCACTTGTCTTATCAACAATTGACTCGGTTGGAAAGCTCGTCCGTTTAACGAAAAAATTGTCGACGACAAATGACAACGTCAAATGTGTATTATACGATATGTGGCAGCTGACGTTTCTTTTTATGTCATCAACGCTTTAATTTTGTATATTTAGATACAATTTACTTATCAAATTCATCAATGTAATTGTTAAATAAAATAGAAACATGTAATGAAACCTCACCTTAAAATGACACGTTGCTTTTGTATTTGTACATTTTTTTAATTTTTCAAATTTTCTAAAGTTCTCTAACTTCCTTTGAACATATTTGTAAAAGAAAACGGTCTTTGCTTTTACGTACGTATGACAGGTGTGATTGTCGTCATAGTTATGTATTATTAAAATAGTTACTCGGTACCCTCGCAATGAAAAAATCATTTTCCAGCTATCAGAGAATTAAAATTTTTAATACCATAAACGATTCTACGAAACGAAAATGAGCCTCATCACGTAAATATCCATTAAAATTTTATTCTTCCGATGATGCATGTGTTTACTTATGCTTTATTCGTTATTTAACGCTAAGACGTATATCGTAAAAATTTCGCTAATTTGCGTTTGGATTGGAGAAAAATTCACTGTTTGAAATTATATAGAAATAAACGAACGTTATCATTCTTACAAGAGAATGAAAAACAAATTGAAATCGTAAAAATATTTTTTTTTCCGTTCTCACCGAGTAATAACTTCGTATTTCATGCCGCGGTACTACGCTGACCTTTTTATGTCGTTAATTCTTTATATTTTTGATTTAACGGTATTTCACAACCACTGACTTTTTAAAACACCGAAGGTTGTCATTCCATTGGAGATACTACGGATAAGAGACTTGAACAAAAAAATAAAATAAAAATAAACTTGCTCAATTTTTGATCGTCGAGAAATGATGGGTTTGAAGTTTCCAACGTTGGAGTCCAACGCAATTTTTTAAAAACCGTTTTTATTTAAAATTTATATTTATATTTTTTTAGTCTCAGTGTTTTATAGCATAATCAAATATTCAGATACGGAGTTAAATATAATTTGCACATTTTTGTCAGCTTTATTTAAATGTGATAAATTATTTCGTTGTACTTTAACGTTGCAAACTTCAGACCCACGAGAAATAATGAGATTCGATACAAGCGATCGAAATGTATCTACAACCTTGGATTAATACTCGTAATACATACATAAAGGAAGAAAAGGCCATTTAATTTCGCCGAGTGTGCATTGCACGCGACATTCGTAATACTCTTTGTTTACCATACTTTTCATTCTCTTACTCTTATTTCGCTTATTACTTCCTGATGTGTGCATTCCGCTTTTGTTTTGATGTACTATTTTTCGTGACAAAAGTAATCACAAATTGTAAATAGAGAAAGGTTCGAGTTGCCTCTTCCTGCTTCGATTGCTAGGCGACCTTTCTAGGTCGTGATTGTTTTTACGTATGGCGAAATCTAAAGAAAATAAGTTACAGTAAGAGTCATGTTATTTTTATATAATTTTTTTAGTGTTTTTTAAATGATTTCCATGGAATAATTTCGAAATGTTTATGTTGGTCTTCTATTAAGATATGATTAATTATTTTATGTGCCTAACGATTATCTATCTTCCAAAAAGTTTAAACAAAAAAGATGAGTGAATAATTGCTTCTTTTGGAAAAACCGATGAATTTTTACTACTACTTTAAGCATTAAAAAAAAAAAAAAAAAAAAAAAAAAAAAAACAAGTTTGTGCAATATTAATTCTTTTTAATCTTGTAGTAAATAAAACAATTACTATACTATTTATATAAAATTCGTAGATTTAATTAATAATTTAATATTTAATTCAACGCTATTTTAGAATTTTTTGTTCATGCCAAAGTTTTTTAAGAAATCTTATCCAATATCTTCTATAATTTATATTCTTTTTTTTTTATTTACTGCATTTTAAATAATTTTTTACATGATTTTTTCGGTGATACGACAATCAGACAAAGAAAGAAAACGGAAATCATAGATATTTTGTTTTTTCTCTTGCACCTTAGAAAATCTTCTAAATTGTTTATGTTCTTTTCTTTCATTCAGTTCTTCTACAATTTATTTTTACCGGGTCATCGACGTATGCGATTGATTCTTTAACGTTTTTTTGTTGCGCCACTTTATTTTTAAATCAAGTATTACTTTTTATTTGTAGATAAATATTTTTCAAGTTCTAAAAATAACAGAAAAAAAATTTTTTTTTTCGATCGTGTAAACTACAATGGTTTGCTTATTAATTTAATTAACCATTAACGTAACATTTCTGGTTAAATCGTTTGTAGTCACCTTTACTTATCTGTTTTTGTTGCTTTAGATAAATTATTCTGCCGCGTTCGATTAACGAGGTTATTGGCTGAGGCCAAGAATGCAGACAGAAGACTCGCAAAAAAGACAGCCAGTTTGAGATATATTTCTTGTCACGCATTTCACCTATAATTTATTGTCTTATCTTCACTTCTTTCTAGAGATTTTGTTATAACAGAAAGTTTTTGTTTGAAGTTACTTTGACTTATAATTAAATTTATATATAATAATAAAGCAATATGTAAATTCTTATAACATAATTAGCATATCAATACAAAAATTTAGATAATATAAGAATATTTCATTCATATTCAATATAAAATGTATTATATTAATAATACACGTCTTATATCGAAGTAAATTCTATTTTCTATTAATTATATTAAAGGCTACAAACAGCTTATATTCGTTGCAACACACTTAGAACGGAATACGATGCTTTTATTATCTGCAAGAAATAAAAAAAAATATTTTATCATAAAAATAATCTTCCATTTGATGAGATGAAACTAACCTTTAAAAACGAATCGACGTTCATTGGAATAATGTGAGTAACGGTTAATCGAATAGGTCGAGCAGCACGAATCATAATTATAATTAAAGCTTTTCTTGTCGTTGATGTAAGATTAATCCAATCTATTTCATACATCGCATTTTTAATTTCAATGCTCTTTATGCACAATACATAAAATAAAATGTAGGAAATTCAACTAAAATCGAATATTTTTTTAAATCAAATTATAACTTACGTGATGCATAATTTCATTCCCATACCAACAAGGCAAATATATTTGAAATAAAGATATTGATAAAAATCCAAATAACTCGATACAATTGACATTTATTCCAATTTTGGAAAAAGATAGAAGATAAATGTTTATGCATATGTTTGGTATGACGAGTATAAGTAAAGCCACCATCCATCCCGTAAAGTCGTGGTTCAAACTGTTTGCATAGCTGCCAAAAATAGTTATAAAACATTAAAAAAATTTTAACCAGAAATATATTGGTTAATTAACAATTACCTGTAGATACATTGATGATCGTGAATATACTGTTTTATTAACGCAGTTTCGGCTTTGAACTCTATCGGTGAAAAAATCGGATAATCGCTTGTATATTTGCAAAACTTAATAAAATTCCGCAATCGATGTTTCAATAATTTTAGCTGTATGCACGATTGAAAAATAAATCCGGACATCATAGTATCAGCGCCTATGTGTATAGAAACAATAGCACTACCGACGAAAAGCTGATGAATGTAAGTGAGCCAAAACCAAAACTTTTCATTGGTATTATAAAGATACCAAGCTGGAACTGGTAATACAACGTTATAATTTGATCGTATCATCGGTCCTATGAGTTTTACGGCCACTGCGACAAGGCATGCCAGAGCGTATATCAAGTGAATTCTTCTACGGATAAACATTAAAATACGATATAAAATTTAAAATTAAATATTATACTAACCAATCTTCAGTTTTTTATTAAGAGTATGTATATGTCTTAATCATATAAAGTCTCTGAGATAAGTTATAACAATATTGATTAATTTTTTAGAAAAAAATTTGACTCAAAGAGGGTAAAATTTTTTTATCTTCTGCATTAAAAGTTAAATCAATTTATTTACAATAAATTTTTGAATGCATATTTTTGATAACTACTAACCGACTTTCTCTTGAAAAATTCGTTAAAATTTTTTTCTCCGATTCATCACGAGGTATTCTCCAACACTTGTCAAATCCTTTCATCAATAGTCTCGTAATACGTTTGCGAGTCAATAGAATACTTAGCGCTTTATATAAACCGTTTAAATCTGAAATCACTATAAAAAATACATCCAATTCGAACTGCCTTTTTTTAATTGTAATGACTAAATAAACACAAATTTCCAAAATGAAGATTAGTAGCAAAATAATAACGAAAATCGTGAAAACAAAGTAAATGCGTTTGAACCACGGTTTTACGTGTTCTGGACACCAGACTCCCGAAAATGTTAAAATGTGAAACGGTACGGAAAGGACTCGATGTTCTAAGGTTTTATAAATTGACATATTTTATTTCTATTAATTGCGAATATTTGATTGTATTTCGATGAGTTGTTACAGGTGAATGTAATTTTACCGAGACGTGTAATCGAACAAGAAACATAAAACAAACTGAAGTATACATTGATATAACGAACATAGTAACGATATATGTTAGGTAATTCAGCAACTTAAGAAATGTCGATATTAAAACAATTAATATCAAAGAAACATTACAACTGTTTTTGCAAAGCTTCTGTGTATATTTTTTTCTGACTTATATTTTCTTTTAATGGGTTATTTTTCTTTAGGAAGTTATATTCTTTTAGAGGGATGGTAATTACCGCCTTACTTTTAATTCGAGTTTAATGCGAGTTTCTTCGTTTGCACTCTGTAAATTCAATTTTTACATAAAATTATAAACTAATATATAAGTTTTTTCTAAAATTAAAGTATCTTGACAAATATTTAGACAATATAAGAATATAAGAATATTTTATTAAAATATTTTATTAATAATATCAGTCTTGTATAATTATTAGAATTAATTATATTTTTTGTGCATTGTAAACTATATTAAAGGTTACAAACAGCTTATATCTGTTGCAACACGCTTAGAACTGAATACGATGTTTTCATAATCTACAAAAAATAAAAAAAATATTTTATCATAAAAACAATCTTCCATTTGATTAGTGGAAACTAACCTTTAAAAATGATTCGATGTTCATTGGAATAATGTGAGCAACGGTTAATCGAATAGGTCGAGCAGCACGAATCATAATTATAATTAAAGCTTTTCTTGTCGTTGATGTAAGATTAATCCAATCCATTTCGTACACCGCGTTTCCAATTTCGATACTCTTCACGTACGATACATAAAGTAAAATAAAACAATTTAAACAAAAATAAAATTTTTTTTTTTTTTTTCTAATTATAACTTACGTGGAGCATAACTTCATTTCCATACCAACAAGGCAAATATATTTGAAAGAGCGATATCGAAAACAAACCCAATGACTCGATAAAATCAATATTTATACCGATTTCGGAAAAAGATAGGAGATAAACGTTTATGCATATGTTTGGTAAAACAACAATCAATGCAGCCAAAAGCCATCCCGTAAAGTTGCGGTTCACAGTTTTTGTGTACCTGTCAGGAGTAGCTATTAAATGGTAAAAGAACTTTGTTTAATAACATGTCAATTAATTACCTGTATATAAATTTATGGTCGTGAATATATTGTTTTATTAACGCAGTTTCAAGTTTAAACCTAATGAGTGAAAAATTTGGACAGTCGTTTGCATATTTGAAAAACTGAATGAAATGCCGCAGTCGATGTTTCAATAATTTTAGCTGTACGCATGATTGAAAAATAAATCCGGACATCATCGTATCAGCACCTATGTGCATTGAAATTATAGCACCACCGACAAATATTTGCTGGATGTAAGAGAGCCAAAAGCAAATAGACCTATTTGTATTATAAGGGTACCAAGCTGGAACTGGTAATATAACATCAGAATTTGATCGAATCATTGGTCCAACCAATTTTATTGTTACTCCTGCAAGGCATGTCAGAGCATATATCAAGTGAATTTTCCTACAAAACAAAACATCGAAATGCGATATTAAATTAAAAATTAAATATTTTATTTAATCTCTTATATCTTCTACAATGAGTTCAAAAGTCAAACAATATATTTATAATAATTTTATTGAACGCTGTCATTTTTATTTATCTACTTACCAGCTTTCTCTCGAAAAATTCATTAAAATTTTTTTCTCCGATTCATCTCGCGGAATTCTCCAACGATCATCGAATCCTCTCATTAATAATCTCGCAATACTTTTTCGATTCAATAGAATACTTAGCGCTTTATACAAACCGTTTATCATCGATGTCATTAAAAAAAGTACATCAAGTTCAAACTGCTTTTTATGTATTATAATTATTAAATGAATGAGAACTTCGGTAGCGAGAGATAGTTCTAAAATAATAACTAAAATCGTGAAAACAAAATAGACACGTTTGAACCACGGCTGTGCGCGTTCTGGACACCAGACTCCCCACAATGTTAAAATGTGAAAAGGTACAGGAAGAACTCGATGCTCTAAGGTTTCATGAATAAGCATATTTTATTTGTATTAATTGCGGATACTTAATTGTATTTCGATGCGTTGTTACATGTGAACGAAACTTTACCAAGTCGTGCAGTCGAAGAAGACAAATGAAACTAACTGAAGTGTATATTGCTATTACAAATATAGTAACGACACATGTTAGATAATCCAGAAGCAAAAGAAATGTCGATATCATAACAATTAATTTTGCAGAAATACTGTGGCTGGTATCGCCGAGTTCCTGTATGTTTTTTTTTTCTATAGCTTTCAGAATTTAAATTTTAAATATATAGCGCTGTTTTAATTCCCTTTATATTCTCCCTCAGGGGGTTATTTTCTTACGAGCATCCTTAAAAAATCATAAATGATAATTACCACCGTAGTTTTAATTAATGCGAGTTACCGCGTTTGCGCACTGCAATATTCCGTGCTTTATGTTTACTTCTTGCTCAGTACTTATCGAACACTGGTTGTTGTTAAATCTAAAACAATATTTATCATAAAAATTTATTAAATTAAAATCTGTACAAGGTAGGAAATTATTAAAATTAAATTATTCTTAATCTTAAAAATTCTTATTAATTTTTATTACAAACAATAAAAGTATAATAATGTTAAGAATCTTGTATCAATATATTTTTTTAATTTATTAAATGATTCATAAAGTGCTTAAAAAAATTTTAAGTTATAATGCTTACTTTCATGAAAATTATTTTATAAATAACTTTATTATTTATAGAAATGTTTGTGATAGTCTTTTTAGCAACGAGAAAGAGTCTAACATTATGTCTATCTAAATAATAATTTGTAAATAAAGACATATTATTTATTTATATCTGTTATTAATAGAAAAGAGATCTTTTAAATATCGAAAAATATCTTTAATTAAAAAAAAAAATAGAAAATAAATAAGTGAATTTATTGTAATATTTACTTTTAAATTATATTACATTGTAAAACATCAAAAGTTTTTAAGTATAAAATAATTTTTACGAACCAATATATAGTTAAACCACTTTAATACAACATCGATCGTCAATTATTTTCTCGAAGAAATAATTTATTTAACTGCTTCTTTATTACAACGCACAACGATGTAGATTGCATAATGTTGATCTTTAATTTGACGTTTGTTGAAGAAGACTAAATGCCGTGTACGATGCCTTGACAATCTAGAGATTAATTTAAAAGTTAAAAATTTGAAAATATTTATTTGTATAACTGTTTAATACTAACTTTAATAAATGAATCAAGATTCATTGGAATAATGTAGCCAACCGAAAACTGAATAGGTTTTGATGACCTTGCCATTATGATGACAAAAAGTTTTTGAATAGAAATGTCAAACATAGTCCATTCCATTTCATAAATTGCATTTTTGACCTGTATACTCTAATTAAAAAAAAAAAAAAAAAATTAATATTATAAAAAGAAATTGACAAGTGTATATTTGATAAGTTTTTTTTTTTTTTTTAATAGAAAAAAACATACCACTAACCTTTAATGAAACTTCGTTACCAAACCAACAAGCTATGAAAAATTGCAATAATGCCGATGAAGTGCAAAAAATAATTGCTATATATTGTATATCTATATCATCGTTATACGACGATAAAGCATATACGTTTATACATATATTTGGTATGGAAGACACAACTAATATAATGAGTATTTCTTGAAATTGATTATTAAGATCATCCCCAAATCTAAACAAGTCATTCGTTGTGGCGTAGAAATTACGTGAAATGTAAATTGTTTATATTATTACAGGCGTACCTGTAAATGCGTTCGTGAATACGAATACAATGAAAAATCATTTTCTTCTGCACAATTTTGAAATTCTTAAAAAAAATCGTGTCTTCTTCGCTGAATTTGGTAAGATTTTTTATTCGATATTTCAATACGTCTATTTGACAAGAAGTCTTTAATAACAATCCAACAAAAAGTGTATCCACGCCAATGTGGGCACACACAGCTGATGAGCCAAGAATCACTTGATGCAAATAAGTTAACCAAAAAAAATACGGATTTTCTATTGAATAAGGATACCATGCATCCACCGGTAATGGTATACCTACGTTTGTTTCCGCAAGAGGTGACAGTGCCTTTAACAAAACAATGCCAATCATCGATGCAGAATATGTAATCGTAACGTACCTGTAATAATTATTTAAATTATCTTTTTAAATTATACGTATATATTACTCTTATCAATCATAATATATTAACCTGATCCTTAAGTTTGTTTTATCATGTATTTCGTATTCTCCAGAATCACGAGGATTCATCCATTCGTGATTGAAATAGCTTTCTAGAAAATTTCTTAAATTTCCACGATTGCCCATTATTTTTACGGCTTTGTAAACTCCGGTAATATTAGCACTTACAAAAAATAAATTTATCAACTTGAAATATTCTGTCGATATGCTTGATATAAAATAAATAAGCATTTCTGAGCAAATTAAAAAATTCAAAAAAAATATGAAATTAAAAAACATCATTTGATTATTCTTTGTCCTATTAGACCAAGTTTTCGGACACCAGATTCCCCAGATTGTCAAAATAGTAAATTGATAAGGTAAAAGTTCATATTCTATATTTTTTGTTATTAATTTCATTGCTTTTGATTGCACCGTGTATTATCAAATAAATTAAAATATTTTATGTGTACATGAATATATATATATGTATAAATATTTTTTTTTAACCAAGGTATAAAAGTAGAAAATTGTTTATGAGATATATTTTAACTTTAAATTCATGCAGTTCAAATGTGAGATATATTAACGTGTAGGTACCGAGAATTAAATGACAGAAACTATCAATCTTGTAGGTGTAGCATTAAACATTTTATCATAGAATTTTGATTTTCAATATTTAGCGGTATGAAAAGGTTATAAACTTGGTAAATAAACAATTGGCGGTAGAGCGAGCGATTAAAGTTGCAAAAAGATTAGAGACAGACTGAGCTTTCCACAATTTTGAATTTAAAAATTTATTGTTTCACATGCGATACTCTTCACAAGTCTATAATTCTTGTACGCCTATTTAAAAAACCATGTCTAGTAATTATTTTTTTATGATCGAGTTCAAGAATTTTCCACGTTCCCACTATGTATCGTTTTCTACGCGTCATAACGTTGTTAATCTTATCGACCTTTAAATGTCGGTGCTATTTGTATTGTGGAACCAAAAGTTCCGTAATAATATAACATAATCGCTAATATAATATGATAAAATAAAATATGTGTGAAAATTTTTCTAGCGATATCAAATTTATTTTCATAAAAGACTATAACCATAGGATGAATATTTTATCATTACTTGTTGTTTTTCACAGTAAATTTTTGATTTTGATTTTTCTTTTAGAATTTTAACAACTTTTTACCTTATTGAATTATCAGCGGCAAGTTAAACAACTTAGAAATATTGTAGATACAGATAAAAAATAATTTAATTCTTATATGTTTTTTATAATAGAGTGTTTGACTAAAAGTTAATTTTGTTATTAATTAAAGTTAATCCTACATGATAAACTTTATCATGAAGTACTCTGCAAGACTCTATATGCTGAATAAGACGTTTTGGTAATCTATTAAATTAGTTTTATACAAACTTTTAAACAGTAAATTTCAAGTTATGATGTAATTGATAATTTGGTTACCTCAATAAATGAATTTATATTCATTATGAATGTTCCAGCAGCAAACTGAACAGACCGTGTAGCTCGAACCATCATTGTTAGAAGTTTCTTTTTCGATGAAGTACTCAGAACTGGCCAATTCATTTTATAAGCTGCTTCTGCTACATCTATACTCTATACAGGTGAATTTATTGTAGTATCTCTTTCAAAAGTGTTCGTTATTTTTACAGTTTTACACTTACGTGTAATATAATTTTATTTCCGTACCAGCAATATAAAAATATTTGCATTAAACAAGTTGCAAAGCACAAGAAAGAATCGAGAAAATGCAAAGTGATTCCGTCTCTATGTTGGGACAAAAGGTAAACGTTGATACATATATTTGGAATGGTAATCATAACTTGACCAGTCATGATTCCTTTAAAATCAGAGTTCATTTGCTTTCCAAATCTAGTATTGTATATTACCATTTTAAATTAAAATATGATGTCAAATATATATTATATATAAAAGAAATATATATACTATACGTACTGTAGTATGCGAGCATGTTTGTGTGCATAGTTAGCCAATATATTTTCTGACTGTTCATTCTCTTGATCCAAAAGTTTTTGTGACATTTTATCATCATCAGCAAAATAAGCTACAGTTTCTAATCGACGTTTAAACAATTTCAATTGTTTACATATTTGTAAAATGAGACCCACGAAAAGGGAATCGACGCTTATATGTAAACAAATCAGTGGTATGCCTCCCATCAGTTGTTGAATGTATGACAATAAGTAGTTTACAAGATTGTTTGTATCGTACGGATACCAAGCTTCGATAGGTAGTACCCATGCTGAATTGGATTCTAACATCGGTGTAATTGCTTTCGTGGCTAATCCTGCTACTATGCCTATCCCATAAGCTTGAGTTATCCATCTGTAAAGTAATTATAAAATAGATTGTTAATTTATATTTTAATAATTATTATCAATCAAATGAAAACTGCTTATTTTGAATTGTGAAACAAGAACTTCTTTATATTGATTTAAAATAAATAAAAATAAAATAATTTATAAGTTGTTACATTTTATTCGAAACATTATGCTTATGTTTATAATGAATTTATAATAAAACCACATCTCGAGAGTGACCTCAAAATTGTATTTAATCAGTTAAATCTTTAATAGATTTAGTCAACTTACACATATATATATATTGTAGAATAAAAAATTACCATACCATAATAAAAGGTTAAAAATAGAATTTTGTGGTACTCCAAAGACATCTGAATAATTGTAATAAAGTCTTTCAACACCTTGTTTCATATTCATATTTTTCAATGATTTTACTTTCATAATCGTTCTGAGGCTTGTACCATTCATCATCGTTGCACAAATTCAATAACTTTTCAATTTTTTTACGTTTTCTTAAAACAAAAACTTCTTTGTACATGGCATATGTTAATGTACTTATTGCAAATACATTTTCATAAAAGTATTTGCTTTCTGTTTTCATCACTATTAGATTAATCAACATTGTTAGCCAAAAGATAAATCCCGCTGTTGCTTGAATTACCGTATAAAAACCGTACAATATTTTATGAAACGGTAGCCAATCGATAGGACACCAAACTCCGCACAACGTAAAGATGGAAAATTGTATCGGTAATATACGATATTCTAAACATTCTGATATAACTATTTTCATATTAATGTTACCTAATATTAGTTATAAAATGGCAAATAAATTATTCTAATAATTTTGAATTTATGAAATCTTCGATTTAAACATTTTTATATTATCAGCCGAAGAAAGCCTTGAATTATAATTATTATTTTTATATTTCGAGAATATGTAGTGTAACAGTTACTTTCTTCTCCGATAGTAAAACCGTACTGAGGACTTGCTTTCCATATTAAATCGAAATACATATTTTTTTAACGAGCTTTGCTTAATAAAGCATGCAAATATAATCTACTTATGTTCGCAAATATCGGTTTCATTTTAGTTTTCGAAAATAATTTGTGCAATTAATTATTACTGATGACGTTTTATTTATCACCAAAGCACTATATGTATTTCTTCGCAGTTCTCTCCATTTACTTCATTAATGATTAAATTTTGTGGGATTATCTGAAGGGCGAATAAAACATGTAGATCGCGACTGCGCAGTTTGTGTCACAGCCATCTGTTACTTTTGCGATGCGTGTAGTCTTCCGTGAGACTTCGTGAATCACGTAGGATTCGTTACGGAGAAATCTCAGTATTAAACTTACCGTTTTTGACGTATTGTTATTAACTTTTTGTAATTCTTGTAATTATTTTAGAATGCACTTTATAAAAAGTATTTTGGAAATCTGAAAATGAAAAATTTTTGGAATAAACTCGAAGTAAATATATTTTTTCGAAAAATATCAGTATTTAATTCAAATTAGAAATACATTTCTTATTTCAAATGAAAATTAAATTATTTTAGATGTGCAAATTTAAGTTATATTAACACTTACAAAAAATATATTGATCAATGCGGACTTCTTGGATGAAAAGCTCGATATGAAATGAGGAAGCATTTATTTAAAAAATAAAAAAGGTCAAAGAAATATGAAATTAGAAAACATCATTAGATTATTATTTGTTCTATTGGACTCTAAATTTTTGTACAGCACATTTCGAATGTTGTTAAAATAATATATTGGAAGGTAAAAAGTTTATATTCAATGTTACTTGCTATCGATTCCATTAGTTTTTGGTAAATTCAATATAGAATTAAGAAAATTCTATTTATAAATTTTATTTATTTTGAATAGTAAAATACATTTTTATAACTGCAGGTTCTTGCAGGCAAAGATAAAAAATAGTTTACTTTTTTAATAAATTTATTTTAATACAACATTTAACTATAAGTAAATTTTACTATTCATAATCAGAATTGAAGTTACTCATGCATCATAAGTTTCATCAAGAAGTAGTCTGCAATACTCTATAAGCTGAATAAGATGCTTTGGTGATCTATTAATTAAATTGCACATGAACAAACATTGAAAAAATTAATTTGTAGCTACGATGCAATTAATAATTATATTACCCCAATGAATGTATCAATATCCATTAAGAATGTTCCAGCGTTGAATTTAATACACCGTGTTGCTCGGACCATCATTGTTATAATATTTTTTTTTGTTGAAGTATTCAGGGCTGGCCAATTCATTTTATAAGCTGCTTCTGCTATATCTAAACTCTATGAACAGAAAACTTTGTTATTTAGTAATTTACTAAAAGTACTAATATTCTTCATACTTAAACACTTACGTGAAGTATAATTTTATTTCCATACCAACAGTACATAAATACTTGAGCAAAACTCGCTAGAAAACAGAAAAAATAATCAATAAAGATCAAAGTGATTTTACCTCCATCTTGCGACAAAAGGTAAATGTTGACGCACAAATTTGGAATAGTAATCATAATTTCACATGTCGTCATTCCTTTAAAATCAGAGTTCACTTGTTTTCCAAACCTATTGTAACAAATCTTCATTGAAAAATAAAAAATAATTAATTTAAATACATTGTATTCGTCAGAAAGACGTACTGTAAAATACAATCGTGCTGGTATACACATTTACTCAATGTAATGTTTGACAGTTTATCTTTCAAGTCCACGAATACTTCAGACATTTGATTATCATCAACAGAATAAGCTATGGTTTCTAGTCGGTGTTTTAGCAATTGCAATTGCCCACATATTTGTAAGATGAATCCTAAGAAAAGGCAGTCGGTGCTTACAAGTATGCAAACCAAAGGTATAGATCCTGAAATTTGTTGAACATATGCTACTAAATATTTGACAAGATTGTTTATTTCGAACGGATAGCAAGCTTGAAGTAGAAGTGACCATGGTAAATCCGGTGTGAACATTGGAATAATTGCTATCGTGGTTACTCCTGTTAGAATTATTATACCTAAAACTTGAGTTACCCATCTGGAATATAATTATGATTAAAGGTACTAATTAATTTATGTTTAATAAACCGTAATTATCGATGTAATAACATATACAAGTTTATTGTAAATTATGAAGCAACGATTTTTTATATTCACTATTTAAAAATAAAGAAAATTGCTTAAACACAATTTTATTTACTTTAGAAATATTAAGCTTACAGTCTGTCAAGTAAGAGCGTGGTCGACTTCACCGACAGGTAATGAAAGATTTCGCTCTAATTCCTTCGCGAGCCGATAGAGGGAAGCTTTGTCCTTGATGCATTGTCAACAAAGATTCAGTTGTCGTTGATCTTTTGAAAGAGAATCACGTTAAACGCCATGAGTGCTAAGTACGCGTCGCGCTACGAGGCTGTGTTCCTTTGCATCCACCCGAAAGGTCCCAAAATGTCGCAATCAGCGGCTGCTAAATATATGAGAAAGTCAAAGGCATTTGTACAGAAGTGGATACAGCGGTATAAAATGGCTAAAAATGTCGATGATTTAACTGAACGTGGCTCGATAGGAAAAGTGAACAAAAAAGATGAAAAAAGAATAGTGAATCTGTTTTCGCGGAATCCTGCTTTAACACTGCGGCAAAGGCAAGCAAAATTAATGGCAAAAGGTTTAGATATATCCTAAGAAACTATCCGAACCCATCTTCGTACTCATCATCTGAAATGGCGCAACACAATGAAGAAGCCTCTGTTGACTGAAAAACATGTGACAAAACGACTCGCTTGGGCGCATGAAAATATTGATAGAGATTTTGAAAATGTCATTTTTACTGATGAATGTTCTATATGGGCACGTTCTGTCCTCACGCGAGAGCCTGGTCAACTTCCACCAATAGGCTTGTTCAGCGGACCGTAAAACATGGAATAAAGGTGCATCTTTGGGACTGCTTCTCAAAGCAGGGATTCGGCACTTTGCACCTCTTTACTGACAACCTAAATGCCGAGAAAATGATAAAAATCTACAAAAAGGCTTTACTGCCATCTGCCAAACGATGGTTCATCACAAAAAATGAAGATTGGATTCTGCAGGAGGACAACGATCCTAAAGACCGCAGCAAGCTCTGTACTCAGTGGAAGACTCAATCTGGCATCGTTACATTAGATTGGCCGTCGCAGTCGCCCGATGCAAACCCTATTGAAAATGTGTTGGCATATATTAAACAGAAGCTTCGTGGAAGACGCACATACACTCTAAAGCAGTTGTCTTACGAAATTCGTCGGATCTGGAGATCCTTGCCACTAGAATACGCCGTCAAATTAGTAGAAAGCATGCCTCGGAGATGCCAGGCAATTATCGACGCCGGTGATGACTGGACACATTATTGACCGAATTGCATCATTGTTTGTAATGTGTACAATGTATATATAAATATGAAAGTTTCATCAAATAAATTTTTTTATCAATTAACACGACCACGCTCTTACTTGACAGACTGTAGATCGCGACTGCGCAGTTTGTGTCACAGCCATCGGTTACTTTTGCGATACATACAGTCTTCCATGAGACTTCGTGAATCACGTAGGATTCGTTACGGAGAATTTTAAGGCCTAAACTTATTGTTGCTGTTGTATTATCATTAAATTTATTAATTATTTTATACTATATTTTATAAGTATTTTGGGAATCAGAAAATAAAAAAAGTTTAAAAAATTCGAAATTAATTAGAAAATTAGAAATATATTTATTTTAAAAAATTTATATACAGGTATGAAACGATTCTTAATACTTATTTATATTATGATCTAGTTAGTTTAAATTATTTTAGATGTATTAACTGAAGTTACATCACACTTACATAAAATATATTCATCAATTTGAAATTCTTGAAAGTAAAGCTCGATATGAAATGAGTAAGCATTTCTTTGAGATTAAAAAAATGCCAATGGAATATAAATAAAAAAGCATCATTCGATTATTGTCTGGTTTATTAGACTAAATTTTCAGATAGCGCAGTCCGAATGTTGTTAAAATAATAAATTGGAAGGTAAATAGTTGATATTTAATATTACTTGCTATTGTTACGTTCGTAAGTAAGATCAAAATTCTTTTTTCTTCTCTTCCTTTTAACTCACGTAAATCCATTCTACATGGAAAATGCTACGCAGGCGAGTTATTATTACTCCCTCTCTACAGGCTTGAAATAGATGCGCACATGTGTGCTGCAGAGCCGAAACAATGAGCGTAGAGAAGGACTAAGGATACATAAATGCATTTTCTCTATTCTTTTTTTTTTTAAATTTAAATTTATTCAACTAATATATACCAGTTATTGAACCTCTTAACAACTTAACGCCTTCCTAATATTTTACGTATTTTAATATAATGAACTTTAAATGATTCTTTTTATAATGAATTTTAATTTTACAAGAATATATTATATTTCGAAACATAAAATATTTAAAAATATATAATTGAATTTGAGTATTTAAAATATGAGAATATATTTTTATAATTATAAATTATTATTGTTAATATTAATACTAAATTAAAATAGAAATTAATTTCATTATATACAATTTTTCAATTAAGTTTCATTGCATTTTACTATTATTTATTAATTTTTAATCATATCAATTTTGTTATTTTATTATTGTTATTAATTTTAATTTTGAATATACTTTTAATTTAAGTTTACTATTAGAACATTTTTTTGTAGGAAATTGTATGTACATACTTGTTAATATTTAGTCATTATTCATGTCAATAATAATAGTAAATGAATTACTATTATATTTAGTTTAGTTATTTATTTCTATTTGATTTTAAGTGATATTTTAGTTAATTTTAATTTTACAACAGTTTTATAATTTTTATACGATAACCATATTATATATAATGTTATTAATAATTATAAAATAGTTGCGTATAAGCTTTTAACCAGTTAACTGTATCGCTCTGTTTGTCAGTGCGCATATCTGTGTGTCGCGAAAATTGAACGATGACGATTATAGTCGTCAAGCGCAGGGTAAGTGTCGCTGTTCAAATATTGCATGAAACAGATACGTTTATTTAATAAAATTGCGACTTTTATTATAATACTCGTGAAACACAGTAACTGGTTAAGAATATTTTATTTTATATTTTAAGATAAGGAAGAGAAAACGCATGAGTGGGAGAAGTCCCAAGCATATGCATATATCTCCCTCCACCGCAAATTATCTTTTCAATGCATTGTACGGACGATGCGAAGACGTAACCTTCTTTCCGCCCGCATTGCGCAATACTAGAATTTTGAGGTTTGGATTAGTAATGTAGAAAATGACTTCATTTGACGTTTTTCGTCTCCTCCGTACTTCTATCTCCTATCTGCATCTTACTAGGGGCCTTATGGGCCGATTTTTATACAAAAAGTGCAAGTTTCTGTAAATAGACAGCAGTTCTTACGAGCTTTCGCTCAAAACACTTGCTCTTCTCGTTCCGAGCAGCCTTTTTTGCACTCGATCGAGGCCTATTACCAAACTTTAAAAATAAAACGCTTGAAAGAAATTTTTCTATATTTTTCTTTTCCAAGTTAAAATTTTCTAAGTTCAATTTTTATTACAAATTCAAAATTTTAACAATTTCTAGATTAAAATTTTTCTAAGTTCAATTTTAAATTTTATCGTAAAATTTTTCTAAGCTCGATTTTTATACTTAACAAAATTTTTAACTTCCAAAAACCTTGGTGTATCCACCCTACCCTTTCTTGGGATTGAGTTCGCTTTGTCCCTGCTAGACTTCGGTCTAATTGTGTGTAAGCCATTACCTTACTCTTTGAGTCTGTGTAAGCGGCTTCCTACTTGACTCTTACTTCTCACGCTTCGATCCTTTTTTTTTATTGCACACAACGTCTTCAAAGCATCTACAATCCAGCGAGGTAAGCTAGAGAAAGAAATTGTCGATATCAGCATGTTCAACACCGTACACATGTGCGCCGTCTGACCAACGAGCAGCGCTTGTAATAGACAGCGTTAGTTTAAAGCCCAAATTTTTTTGCATATTTTTTTTTCACTCTACGCTTCCACGAAAAAAATACGTTAAGAAAATTTTCGTTTTCACTAAACTACCAACGTTGTCGCTTCGTTAAGCTAGTTCGAACTATTGCGAAAAATCGTAGGTTCGAAATAGCATCAAACCACGCGTTTATCCAATTTAGTTATCGTGAGTACATGCGAGTGTAGTTTTAAATTAAATGTGTGGCGTAATAATGTTCTGTACGCTATTCCAGATGCAACACTGTCAATTCCATTATTTTTTGACACAGAGATGAAAAATAGTTAATTTTTTTTAATGAGTTTATTTGAATACAATAATTTACTATTAGTAAATTGTGTTATTCATAATCAAAATTGAAGTTGCCTATGTATCATAAGTTTCATCATGAAGTAGTCTGCAATACTCTATAAGCTGAATAAGATGCTTTGGTGATCTATTAAACAAATTAAACATTGACAAAAAATTGAAAAAGTTAATTTGTAGCCATGATGCAATTAAAAATTAAATTACCTCGACAAATGTATTCATATTCATTGTGAATGGTCCAGCGTCGAACTGAATACACCGTGTTGCTCGGATCATCATTGTTAAAATATTCTTTTTCGTTGAAGTACTGAGGGCTGGCCAATTCATTTTATAAGCTGCATCTGCTACATCTAAACTCTATTAGCAGATGTGAATTTGTCATTTAGCATCTCATTAAAAATACTAATATTCTTTACACCGAAACACTTACGTGTAGTATAATTTTATCTCCATACCAACAGTAGAAAAATACTTGAACAAAAGTCGCTAGAACAACTAAGGAATAATCAATAACGTGCAAAGTGATTCCGCGTTTATCTTTCGATATAAGGTAAAGGTTGATGCACAAATTTGGAATGGTGATAATAAATTGACCAGACACAATTCCTTTAAAATCAGAGTTCAATTTTTTTCCAAACCTATTGTTATAAATATCTATTTAAAAATGAAAAAAAATTAATTTATACATACTGTATTTATTAAAAAAACATACTCTAAAATACTATCGTGTTGGTATACATAATTAGCCAGTATTTTCTCTGACAGTTTAATCTTTAGGTCCACAAATTCTTCAGATGTTTCATCATCATCAACAGGATAAGCTGTGGTTTCGAGTCGGTGTTTTAGCAATTGTAATTGCCCACATATTTGTAGAATAAGTCCAATAAAAAGGCAGTCAACAATAGAAAGTAAGCTAACCATAGGTAAAGCTGCTGACATTTGTTGAACATATGCAATTAAATAGTTTGTAAGATTGTTAGTATCGAACGGAAACCAGGTTGGAAGTGGAAATACCCATGCTGAATTTGATATTAATATTGGTCTTATTGCTCTCGTAAATAATTGTGTTAAGACTACTATAATAAAAACTTGAGTAAACCCACTGGAATACAATTATGATTAAAGTAAATAATCAATTTATGTTTAATAAACTACAATTATCGGTGGTATAACATAAGCTTATTCTAAATTATTAACGACTTTTCATATTCATTAAAATTAACAAAATTGCTTAAATACAATTATATTTATTCTAGAAATATTGTTTATTATTAAAAGTCTTTTACTGGACCTTGATTCGTACTCGTACTTTTCAATTATTTTGCTTTCATAATCATTTTGAGCCTTGTACCGTTCTTTATCATTACACCATTTCAATAACTTTTTAATTGCTTTACATTTTTTTAAAACAAAAAGTTGTTTATATAATGCCTGTGTACAAGCACTTAAAGTAAATAAACTTTCATAAAAGTATTCGCTTTCCCTTTTCGTTAGTAGAAAATTAACAAACATTGATAACCAAAGTAAAAGTGCATTAGTTACTTGAATTACCGTATAAAAACCGTACAATATTTTATAAAACGGTAACCAATCACTAGGACACCAAACTCCGCACAACGTAAAGATGGTAAATTGCGTCGGTAATATACGATACTCTGAACATTCTGATGTAATTATTTTCATATCGATATTACTATTGATTATAAAAATTCAATTTAATTCTAACAATTTCTTAAAATATGAATTTTTCGGTTTTAATATTTTTTTATTTTTAGTCAAAGAATTATTTTTATTTTACGAGATTATGTAGCGTAAGAGTTATTTACTACTGCGATAGCAAAACCGTACTGAGGACTTGCTTTCGATATTAAATCGAAATGCATATTTTTTTAACGAATTTTGTTAAATAAAATATGTGAAAATAATCTACTAATGTTTGCAAATGACGGTCTCGGTTCACTTTTCGAAAATAATTTGTACATTACTGATGAAGTTTTATTTATCACCTAAGTGCTACACATGTATTTCATTGCCGTTTTCTCCATTTACTTCATAAATGATTGAAATTCGTGCGATTATGTGAAGGGCGAATAAAACATGTAAATCGCGGCTGCGCAGTTTGTGTCACAGCCATCGGTTACTTTTGCGATACATACAGTCTTCCATGAGACTTCGTGAATCACATAGGATCCGTTACGGAGAAATCTGAACATTAAACTTCTCGTTGCTGACGTATTGTCACTAAAATTTATTTATTTTTGTAATCATTTTAAAATACATTTTATAAAAAGTATTTTGGAAATCTGAGAATAAAAAATATTTGAAATAAATTCGAAGTAAATATATATTTTCGAAGAATATCAGTATTTAATTCAAATTAGAAATAGATTTATTTAAAATGAAAATTAAATTATTTTAAATGTGCAAATTAAAGTTATATTAACACTTACAAAAAAATTTATTGATCAATGCGGACTTCTTGGATGAAAAGCTCGATATGAAATGAGGAAGCATTTATTTAAAAAATAAAAAAGGTCAAAGAAATATGAAATTAAAAAACATCATTAGATTATTATTTGTTCTATTGGACTCTAAATTTTTGGACAGCACATTTCGAATGTTGTTAAAATAATATATTGGAAGGTAAAAAGTTTATATTCAATATTACTTGCCATCAATTCCATTAGTTTTTGGTAGATTCAATATAGAATGAAAAATATTCTATTTATAAATTTTATTTATTTTGAATAATAAAATACATTTTTATATCTGCAGATTATTGCAGGCAAAGATAAAAAATAGTTTACTCTTTTAATAAGTTTATTATAATACAATATTTAACTATAATTAAATTGTATTATTCATAATCAGAATTGAAGTTACTCATGCATCATCATAAGTTTCACCAAGAAGTAGTCTGTAATACTCTATAAGCTGAATAAGATGCTTTAGTGATCTATTCATTAAATTGCATATGAACGAACATTAAAAAAATTAATTTAGCTAAGATGCAATTAATAAATCAATTACCTCAATGAAAGTATCAAAATCCATTAAGAATGTTCCAGCGTTGAATTTAATACACCGTGTTGCTCGGACCATCATTGTTATAATATTTTTTTTCGTTGAAGTATTCAGGGCTGGCCAATTCATTTCATAAGCTGCTTCTGCTACATCTAAACTCTATGAGCAAATGTGAATTTGGCGTTAAGCATCTTTCTAAGGGTTTTAATACTTTCGAGACTGAAACACTTACGTTTAATATAATTTTATCTCCATACCAACAGTACAAAAATACTTGAACAAAACACGCTAGAAAAAAGAAGAAATAATTAACAAAGAAATAAGTCGTTTCGCCTTTATTTTGCGATAAAAGGTAAATGTTGATACATAAATTTGGAATGGTAATCATAATTTGACATGCTGTCATTCCTTTAAAATGAGAGTTTACTTTTTTCCGAATCTATTGTAATAAATATCTATTTAAAAATATGAAAAAAATTAATTTATACATACTGTATTTATTAAAAAAAACGTACTGTAAAATACTATCGTGTTGGTATACATAATTAGCCAATATTCTCTCTGACAGATTATTCTTTAGGTCAACAAATTCTTCAGATGTTTTATCATCATCAACAGAATAAGCTGTGGTTTGAAGTCGATGTTTTAGCAATTTTAATTGTCCACATATTTGTAAAATTAATCCCAAGAAAAGGCAGTCAACGCTTATAAGTAAGCAAGCCAAAAATAGCATTCCTAATATTTGTTGAACATATGCAAATACATAGTTTACAAGATTTATATCGAACGGATACCAAGCTTGCAGTGGAAGTAACCGTGATTTCGATGTTAAGATGGGAATAATAGATTTCATTGTTGTTGCTCCTATGACTGTTGCACCAAACAATTGAGTTACCCATCTACCCATCTGGAATAAAATTATGATAAAAGGTACTATTAATTTTTGTTTAATTAATCATAATTATCACTGAAATAACATAAACTTATTCTCAGTTATATAAAAACTATTTTTTATATTGACTTCTTAAAAATAACTTATATTTATTTTAGAAATACAATGTTCATTATTAAAAATCTTTTACCAAACCTTGATTCGTAGTTGTATTTTTCAATTATTTCGCTTTCATAATCGTCTTGAGGCTTGTACCGTTCTTTATCATTGGACCATTTCAATAACTTTTCAATTTCTTTGCGCTTTGTCATAACAAAAGTTTGTTTATAAATTGCCTGTGTAGCACAACTTAACATAAATATATTTGTAAAAATGTATTCGCTTTCTGTTCTTGTGATTATCAAATTAATTGCCATCATTGTCGTTATAAAAACCTCACTAGTTGTTTGAAGTACCGTATAAATACCATACAAGGTTTTATGAAATGGCAACCAATCACTAGGGCACCAAATACCGTTCCATGTAAAGATCGATAATTGCATCGGTAATATACGATATTCGAAACATTCTGATTTAATTATTTTCATACCAATATTACTATTACTTATATAGAGTCAATTATAAAATTCTGAAAATTTTAAAAATATGAATTAGTCGCTTTTAATATTTTTATATTTTTAATCAAAGAATTATTTTTTTTTATTTTACGAGATTATGTAGCGTAAGAGTTATTTACTACTGCAATAGCGAAACCGTACTGAGGACTTGCTTTCGATATTGAATCGAAATGCATATTTTTATAACAAATTTTGCTTAATAAAGCATGTGAAAGTAATCGACTAATGTTTGCAAATGACGGTCTTGGTTCACTTTTCGAAAATAATTTGTACATTACTCATGGAGTTTTATTTATCACCTAAGCGCTACACATGTATTTCTTTGCAGTTCTCTCCAATTACTTCATTAATGATTAAAATTTGTGGGATTATCTGAATATTTTGTAAATTTTTCACATTAGTATATCATTTCGTAGAATTACGTTTTTTAATTAAAATTAGAAAAATACATTTTATTTTGAATGGGGAAAAATGTTTTCGATTATTTACCATATGTACAGTTATAATACGATTGATAATATTTTTTTACAATGTTTTCGTTAATTTAGATTAGTTTTTTAATAGTAAGAAAAGTTTTTGTATCTAATAAAAAATTTTAAATATAAATTGAATTGTAAGTTTCATGATTTAAGATCTATTATAGTGTTCAATATGGAATTAATTTGTTGTTCGCCTAAGTAAATTAAACGTTATATGTGTAGGGTGTCGACCCTAGTCCCCGAACATACTCCTGTGAATGAACAAACTTTCATTAAGTAAAAGATATTAAAATTTGTGTACTTTCTGAACACAAAATATTAACTTCTCCAAAATCGCTGTCATTTTTTCTTTATTTTTTATATGACATGTTAAATAATTGTATAAAAGAGTTTATGAAAAAGAATAGAGAAATAAGTGCACATGCGTTTACAATGAGAAACGTCTATTTACTTAAGAGCTAACATAGTAGAGTCACTAACTTTGAAGGTATTTTCATGCAAAAAATTTAATCTCAAACGGTAGTAAACTTTTTGCAATATTAAATTTTTATACGAAATTAAATTTACCAATCAGTATTTTTACATAAATGGAGTCTTTCTTTTTTAAATATTGATTAAAATACGAACACTATCACGTAGACCATGGAGTTAGTAAATGAACGCCGTTACATTTACTAGTGCTGTGTGTATAATTTTTTGTAGTTAGTGAATGAACGTGTGATCAGTGCTGCTGTGATGTTCGGCTATGTGATATAAATTGTGAGGTTGGTTTTATTAAAAATTTGTAACTTAGTGCTTCAAGTAAGTATGTTCATTCACTAACTCCACTCATAATGTGCAGTGTTCATTCACTAGAGGTTCGATAAAAAAATTTTATTTTCTCTTTTTTATAATTAATTTTTATACTTTATGTAAAAATTTGTATACTTTATTTAAAAAAAAAATAATTTTAAAAAGCTTAATTATCGTATGAAGCAAGTCTTTTTATTTTAAGTAATTTTTTTATTATTTAAATCAACGAATAAAGTATGAAATTTCCTTATTTGTTCATTCACTAGGGTCGTCACCCTATATGACGATTTAATAATCTAAAATAAAAGTGCTATTGTATGTGAAAAAAGAAACATAAATAGAAATTTTATAAATTTTCAAATATTATTCCTGTCATTCTATTAAGCGAGAAGATAATTTATAACGTAAATACAAAAGCATATTTTTTTCCAATTTTAAACTTAGCTTACTTTTAGGAATAATATTTTTTTACTTTTATTATTGTCTACTTTTAATTTTTTATAATATCAATAATATAATATAGAATTCTAATTTTGTACAATAAAAAAAATCATGAGTTTGTTAAATTCTACAACTAACTTTGATAAATGATTGGAGGTTTATGGGCATTATATAACCAACTGAAAATTAAATCGGCCTTGACGATCTTATCATAACAATAATTAGAAGCTTTTGGGTAGATATATTCAACATTCTCCAGTCCATTTCATAAACAGCACTTTTAATTAGTATGCTCTAAAATTAGGATTTCTTAGTGTTATTTGTAAAAAATAAAATCTAAATGTTTTAATTATACTAACATTTAAGGTTACTTCATTACCGTACCAACAAGCTATAAAAAATTGCAGTAATGCCAACGTGGTACAAAAGAAAGTTGCTACATACTGTACATTTACGTCATCTGTGTGTACCGAAAGAGAGTACATATTTATACAAATATTTGGTAAAGAGGATACGACTAGGAAAATAAGAATATCTTCAAACTTTTTATTAAGATTTTTACCGAATCTGAAACAATAAGATTATACACTAAAATATATAAAACATTCATATTTTTCCAATATACCTGTAAATTTTTTCATGATAATGAATACATTGGCAAATCATTTTCTTTTCCATCTCTTTGAAAAACTGAATATTTTTCGAACTTTTATCATTCAAGTTTGTAAAGTTTTTTAGCCGGTAGTTTAGAGCTTTGATTTGCCATAATATTTTTAGTAATAATCCAACAAACACTGTATCGATGACAATGTGCGCGCTTATGGCTAATGAGCCAAGAATAACCTGATACGCAAATACGTAAGCCAGAACAGTTAAGGATTTTTGATAGAATAAGGATACCATGAATCTACTGGTAACATTATTGTTACATTAGATTCAGTAAGAGGTGACATCGCCTTTAAAAGAACAATTGCTATCATGGACGCTGAATAAGTAATCGTAATTTTTCTATAAAATCAATATTATCAGTTCTAATGATATGTATAGCATTTTTTATACATTAACAAATGAGATTCATTTATAGTTTTTCATTATCAATTGCTCAAACCTTATTTGGGAATTGATTTTTTCATAAATTTCGTTTTCCGATTTATCTTGAAAAGTGATCCACTGGTTATCAAAATAACTCCCAATGAAGCATCTTAGAATTTTACAATTATGCTTTAACGTTACAGATTTGTAAACTGCTGCTGTTATGTTGGCACTTATGAAAAATAAGTTTAATAATTTAAAATCATTAGTGGCAAGACTCATTAAGAAATGAATATGTATTTTTGTACAGATTAAAAAATCCAAAAAGAATATCACGGAAAAGTATAAATTATGAATTCTTTTCAATTTTACTGACCAATTTTTCGGGCACCATATCCCTCGAAAGGTTAACAAAAAGAACTGATACTGTAAAAGCTCATATTCAATATTATTTTCTGTTTCGATCTGTTTAGAATTCATAATAATGCGCTTCTGATAATTTTACATGGACTTATACTTATAAATATATTTTTACGGTACTACTACCGTTTAGCTGTAATATATAATATCAATAGAACTAATCTCTGTAAAAGCAAAATTGAAACTGAGGCGATGGCAGCCCCCACTTTTTTTTCACTCTACTAGATTCATGCATAGAACTAATGAACATTATAAAAGACAAACTAGAACCCTTTCTTTGTTGAGAAAGAATGAAGTAAATGCTCCCTTCTATTATTTTTTTTCCAAGTGCAATGATATTATGCTGTAATATGTGAATACTAAGAATGGTCTATACTTTCAGTGCTGTACCATATTTTATATTTCATGGAGTGAATATTCTTTTATCTTTACCAGTGACAAATTAAATTCTAGTTTAATTTCTTTTTTAATGACTTTAGCGGTTGCGCACTCGTCTCTTTGGTTATTCATTGTTGTCATAATAAACAGTTGCATATGACACTTCAATGGCATTTAAACTTTATCGAGCTTCTACACTCTTCTATCTACTGATACAATGGTAATATAAACGTGTCAATGTAAACTGTAATATATCAAAAATTGTTTAAGTATCAATTTAATAAATAAATTGAAAAATATATTTTTCATTTTTATTTATTATTTTTTATTTTTGTTGTATCCTATTTTTATGATTGTGCAAATTATTAAAACAAAAGGTAAATAATGATATTAATGTTGCAAATTCTTTTTTTTTTTTCTTATAAAATACACAAATAACTATTATTATAATTGTTAACACTATACGTATAGATACTTTATTGATAAAAAATTGTTATTATCAGTTATGAAAAACAAAAAATTTTTTTAAATTTGATAAAATTACGTAAATTGGAAAGGTTATTTTTTTTTTTTTTTTTTTTTTTTTTATTAACAAATTTGAATAGAAAATATTTTTTTCGGCTTAAATTAGGTATACAGAATGTTTGAATTAATATATACATTTAACTTGTTGTTTGTTTAAGAAGATTAAATGCCGTATAAGATGCTTTTATGATCTAGAATAATAAGAAAACATATATAAACCATACTCATTTGAATATAAATATTTATACAGATGCATACGAACTTTTAAGAATGAATCAACGTTTATGGGAATAATATAAATAACTGAAAATTTGATCGGTTTTAACGACCTTGCCATAATTATGACCAAAAGTTTTTGAGCAGAAATGTCTAATCGGGTCCAGTCCATCTCATAAACAGCGTCTCTGACTTCTACACTCTTTCATGTAAGTTATCAAAATTATCATAAAAAATTATTTAATATACTTTCAAGTGACACTTATTACTCACGTTTAAAGACACTTCATTTCCGTACCAGCAAACTGTAAAAAATTGTATTAGCGCAGAAAATGTAGAAAAAAAAGTTGCTATGTAATCCATATCGATATGATTAAGGTTTGAAGATAGAGCATATACGTTTATGCATATGTTGGGTAGTGAAGATATAATCAAAATAATAAGCATTTCTTGAAAATTTTCGTTCAAATCTTCACCGAATCTGTATAAATACTTTTTTAAATTTATTATAAAAATCATAATTTAATTATTTTTTTGATTAAAATTTAAAGTTACATGAATATTTTGACTGATTGCAAAATTTCATAGGCGATACCAATCTTTATATAAAGTATAGGAATGACAGATCATTTTACAATAATTATTTATGCAGACATACCTATAAATACGTTTATGATGATAGATACATTGAAATATTATTTTCTTTTGTAAAGTTTTGATAGACTCAAATTTTTCAATGGCTAAGTTATCAAGCTTGTTTCTTAAATTTTTCAATCTGTACTTTAATATGTTTATTTGGCACGAGGTTTTTAACAGTAATCCAACGAATAACATATCTATACCGACGTGCGCACTTATTACGGAACAACCAAGTATTACTTGTTGAATATATGTTATGCAAAATAAATATGTGTTTTTGACATTGTAAGGATACCAAGCGTCTACTGGTAACTGTATGACAAATCCGGACTTAGCGAGTGGCGCTAAATCTTTTAACATAATAATACTTACCATCGATATAAAATAAACAATCGATATGTTTCTGTAAAAAATTAAAGTAATATAAAAAACGAAATATTAAATTGAATACGTACAAGTATATGTATTTACGTGTAGACTCGCGCATACCTAATCCTTAAATTTATTTTTTCAATTATTTCATTTTCGTATTCATTGTTTGGTTTCATCCACTGATAATCAAAGTATTTCCTAATAAAATATCTCAAAGTTTTACGATTTCGCATTATTTTTAGCGATTTATAAACACCGGATATCGATCCACTTAAGAAAAAAAAATCCGTCAATTTGAAATAATCCGTTCCGATACTTATTAGAAAATATATCAACATTTCGATGCACATTATTGTGTTTAATACAAAAACCAACGTAAAAAATATTTTGTGCACACATTTAGATTGAAGTGACCAATGTTTAGGGCACCAAACTCCACAAAATGTAAGAAGAAAAAATTGGTAGGGTAAAAGTTCATATTCAACGTTACTTTCCAGTATATCTGATATTTTAAAATACATCTTATACATATATATCGAATGTTGATTCTCAATCTTTTCTTCTTTAGCAAGAGCAAGTAAACTCTGTGAAAGCGATGCCAGAACTGACACACGACTTGTTCGGCAGGCCGAAATATGCGATGGTCGAGTTCGTCGTCTTTCACGCATTGAGGGGAATGAAGGGGAAGCGAGGGTGGATCGCGCCGCGTATTGTTTTTCACGATGCTTCGAGTCGCGCGATCGACGGAAATATTTGACGGTAGAAGAGGCGAGAAGGGAGATCCTCGAGCGGTGGGGTATATCGTCTTAAGCGCGATCGCGGAAGGGCTCGTCAGTCTAATTCGGTCCTCGGGTCTGTTAAGAAGGCGTTACACGAACAATTTCCCAGTCATATCTTCAATCGTACCTACATACAAGCATCCATTCAATCAAATCAAATAGCAATTAGTGCATCAAGCACACATTCGTACATGCATATATATATATATATATATATATATATATATATATATATATATATATATATCCACACCTTTCAAATACAATTTTTAACAGTAATCGGGGTTTTTTTATGCCTTCGAGCTTCTTCCCCGCGAGCCAATAAACACGAATTTATATGGCTCAAATCGAGTGAGTTTTATTCACATTAATCACACACCATTCCTTATCCTTTAACAAAGAATAAAACAAACGTCGAAGCACAATTTTCAACGTAACACGACTTATACCCTCACTATTTTCTTTTTGCAGTACTCGAGTCGACGATATTAAAAATGTAATAGAAAAAAAAATCCTTTTCTTGAATTAAAATAAATGAAGCAAATGTTTCTTTGTTTCCGCATATGCAATATTTGCAACAATACTCTATAAGTATGTAATTTCACGTGCCGTGCAATTGCTTATATTCTCTATGAAAAAAAACTTTCGTTCTCTGGTGGGTTAAATAAATTATATCGAGGCTTTTTTTGGAAACGATGATTGCTTTTGATTTAAACTCAAAAAATTTTATGAAAAATGTTTCAATAAAAATTAATAAAAGGTTTAAAAAGTTATTTATAAACGTATTTACAAAAGTAGCTATTTATACTTAATATTGTTTATTATTTTTTTTTAGAAAATTTTATAAGTATTAAAATTTTATTATTTAAAAATAGTTGTATAACACATAGATTTATAATTGTTACACGCTGATACAAATATTTGGGCCTAATATATAATTTTAATGGTAGAAGCATTCAAATGAAATTTACGTTCGTTGAAGTAGATTAAAAGCCGAGTATGACAATTTAATAATCTATAGATAAGATGATCGAATCAATGATGTTTAACGATTATTAACAATTTTAATTTATATTATAAAAAAATATTAATACTGACTTTTATGAGTGATTCAAGATTCATTGGAATTATACAACCAACTGAAAACGTGAGCGGTTTTAACGTTCTCGCCATGATCACGACAAGCAGTTTTTGTGTAGATAAGTCGAAGGTGGTCCAGTTCATTTCGTAAATCGCATTTTTAACTTGTTCACTCTGGGAGAGGATATTGAAAGATTATAGATACTTAACATTATGACAAGTATATTTCAAATAAATTAACATTTATGACTCATACTCACATTTAAGGAGACTTCGTTGCCATACCAACAAGTTATAAATAGTTGAATGATAGATGATGTGGTGTTGAATAAAGTTGCGATATAATCCATGTTTAAATGACCTACGTACGTGGATAAATTGTAAACGTTTATGCAGAGATTTGGTATCGAAGTTATTACTTGAATTAATAATATTTCTTGAAATTTATTATTCAGCTCTTTACCAAATCTGAAAAGTATGTAAACTTACATTGCTTTAAAATTATTGTTCAAAGAAATTGGATGCAGTGAAAATTTTGAAAATAAAATGTTATTATTAAAAGTTTATATATGTTAATAGAATTGAATTAAAAAAATTGGAAAATAAAATTATTGGTAAATAGTTTCCAGTTTTATCAAAGTTAAAAGCAATTTAAAATGGGCTTAGAATATTTTACTTGTAAATGCGGTTATGTTGATTGATACATTGAAAAATAATTTTTCTTTCCATGTTACGTGATTGTTTAAATTTTTCACTGTCATCACTGCACATATACGATAAATTTCGCAGTCGATATTTTAATATTTTTAGTTGGCCAGATATTTTCAATATCAAACCTACGAAAAGAGTATCGATTCCGATATGCGTACATATAAGTGAAGAACCGAGAATCAGTTGATGCAAATAAGTTAACCAAAAGAAATAAGATTTTTCGATTGGATATGGATACCATGCATCAATCGGTAATTGCATAAGAGAATCCGATTTCGTAAGTACAGGTGAAATAGCACTAAGTAAAAATATTCCAGCCATAGATGTAGAATAAATTGTCGTAACGCTTCTAAAATAAATTTATACTAATACATGCCTTGAAAATTTTGTATTAATTTGCTGATCATACGAACCTTATCTTTAATTTATTTTTTTCATAAATTATATCTTCGTTTATGTCTTGCACATTATGAAATCCCCATTGATGAAAGTAATTCGAAAGAAAGGAACGCAGTGATTCACGATTAAGCGCCGTTTTTATTGCTTTATAAATACCGGTTACGGAAGCGCTTGTAAAAAATATGTTAACCAATTTGAAATGTTGGGTTCCGATGCTCGATATAAAAAATATAATCATTTCGGTGCACATGACGATGTTTAAAAAAAACACCAAAGTAAAAACAAGATTGCACAAGTTTTTGATTTTAAACGACCCATTTTTTGGACACCATATTCCCCAGAAAGTCAACAGCACGAATTGTAACGGTAATAATTCATATTCGATATTAGCCTTTTGTATTTCTATTAATTTATCATACATAATATTTAAGTTTAATTCATCAAACACCTAACTGTACGTTTTATTTTTCTGTAATACTTTTATTCGATATTATCTCTGTTGCATAAAAACTAACATAGATTCAAACTCGGTGATTGCGACTCGAGAACTGACGTGGCTCGGGCCATTACAATTTTTTGCTTTCACCGTGTAACGCATTCGCATTGGGCATAATTAATAATGTAAATAAAAGAGGTCGCGTTGCGCCAGAAAAAAATGAAGCAAATAATCCCTTTTGTTCTTCGGCGCTCATAGGTAAAATAATACTTGGACAAGACTTTCACGTTTTGACGTTATCTTTTATTCACGGAGAAAAGAACAATTCACGTGTAGAACGAGTTAATAAATAACATTTGTGGTTTCTTCGCGCGAAACATAGTTGCGTCTGCGCACTATATTCTTTGCAGGCGCACATTTTTACTTTGACAAACAGTCATGTAAGGTCTTTCAAGCCGACAATAATAATAATAATTATGAAAGCAATAAAATTCGAGTGAGAAAGCAAAAAGTTAAAAAAATTATTACGGTAAAAAAATATTAATGATATTCTCGTTAGTATTATGAGCATAATGAAGTTTTATAATGGTAATTAATTGAATATTTTTTAAATCATTCTTTTTCATGCAATAAAATTTTTTTACAGATACATTATCGCCCTCAAATTATAAATTCGAACTTGCGTCGCGGTAATAATAAAAATGCAAATTTGCTGGATGCGATGGAAAGTGTTTTTGCAAATGCATTTTCAATTTCAGGTAAAATAATTTTAGGTTTCATTGTGTTTAAATAGATAAATTATCATTTTATATTTAATAACGGTAATATATAGATTTTATATATATATACATTTTTTTTTTTTTTTTTTTTTTTAATATATATTAATAAAAATATACTTATCATGCATAATGTTCTATTGGATTGTGGTACGTTGGAGAAAATTAAATGCGGAATATGACGTCTTCATTGTCTAGAAATAAAATTTTCCAATATGATATTAGAATGCTGTAATTCACTCTCATATTAGACTTACTTGTATAAATGTGTCTATATTTAATGGAACAATCGAACCAGCTGATAAAATTACCGATCGCGACGTTCTCGTGATAATCGTTAAAAGAATTTTTTTCGTAGTTTGGTTGAGAGTTGTCCAGTTGCATTGATACAAGGCATCGCCAAGATCTGCGCTCTGTAAAAATTCCTTAACGTAACGTAAAATAAATATAAAACTTTTTTTCATGGTAATTTTTATTCATTCATTGATTCGTGCTTACTTACATCCAAAAAAATTTCATTACCAAACCAACAGAACATGCAAATTCGCATCATTGCCACCAAAGCATAAAACATTGTTGTAAAATAGCTTAAAGTTAATTTATTTTTAGTTGCTGAAAGATAATATATGTTGATGATTAGATTAGGTATTATTATAACCATTTGTCCCATCAATATCGGCTCAAAAGTTTTTTGTAAATATTCTCCGCACCTTGACAGAAAAAACTTAACGTTAAATAATTAATCCTATTACAACAAAAACTAATAAATTTTCATTTTCTTTACCGATAAATATGTTCGTGTTCTCTAATGCGTTGTATAATCGTCATTTTAATCAACGCATCCTTTTGAATATCCGCGTTACTTTCGTTACCGTCTCGGTCAATTGTTCCAAACTTTGCAAGTCTGTGTTTCAGAATGTGTATCCGATAATCCAATTTCAACATCAAGTTTATCAAAAAGGTATCGACGCTTAGATGAATGCAAACGAGGATTACACCGCCGACAATTTGATGCAAATACGTCAAACAGAATTTTATTAAGCTATCTATTTCGTAGGGATACCACCCTTCTAACGGTAAAACTTTCAACGATTTTGATTCTATGACCGGTGAGGTTGATTTTAAAAACAAACCTATCCCCATAAGAGCTGCATAAATATAAATTATTCGTCTAGAATATTGCGTAATAATTATTTTGAAAATTATTTTATCGTTTATTCGTAAATTTTTACAATGTTTATTTTTCATACCTTGTTTTGGTCTCGAAACTTTCATAAATCGTTGTTTCCATTAAAGTTTGTGGCTCGTATAACTGAGTTTTTGTAAAATTTTTAATTAAATCCACTATTTTCGATCGATGATATAACAGATTGATATTTTTATAAATCGCAAGCCAGAAGACATTCACTGCATACAAATTGTCCATGTTAAATTTGTCAGTTCCGCTTGTTATGATAAGATAAGTAAAAACTTCTACAAATAAAATGATTGCCACGGTTGAAGTTGTTATCGAAAAGCATTTGTAGATATTTTTTTCTTTGTGTGACCAATTTTCTGGATACCAAATTCCACAAAGCGTCAATAAAGTAAATGGCACGGGAAAATTACGATGTTCGATGCTATTTTGGAATTTCATCGTATAATTTAAAATGAAACATTCGCAAAACTTATCGAATTTTTAGTTGATTATATTACAAAAATATTCAACTTATTGAAATTTTCAACTTTTACTAGAAATCTCACACTGATTAGTACTCGACAGCTGTTACTTTGCAACTGTGAGTTATGACACCCCCTACTCTTCTTCCCACGGCTATGTTTAAACAACTATCGATATCGGTGCTAATAAATCATAGGCTATAATTTCCTTTTAAAATGAAAAATAATTAGATACATGGATATAATTCTCATATGTGCTTGGAAAATTAATACTGCCTGTGCACTACACGGGTGATGTATAACCGACCCCCCTACGTTTACTTTTTAATTCCATATTAATTAGCCAATTAAAAGTTTACATATTCGATAAATGTTCATAAAAAATCTATAACGGTATCGTGCTTACGATTTCTCATATCTTTAATTTAAACCGACTAGTCGAGTTTCAATAAGTGTACTTATAGCAACAATTTTTTTTCATAGGACAATGTCAAATTTAAAGATTGAGGTATAATAATGCAGACTGATTCATTGAATATTATAATATTAATCTATTAATATTTTTGTAAGTTTATAATATTTTGGCAGCATTGTAAAACATTAATTTTTATCGTATGAGTATAAAACATTTATACCTTATTTTAGATATTTTAATATTTAAAATAAACGTATCTAAACTAGTAGTAAAAAATCTAACTATTTATAAATAAATAATCAAATTTTGACAGCATATTGTGATTATTAATTTTTTTTAAATACAACAAATACCTTATTTAAATCGATAATTTATAAAAAAAAAAAAAAAAAAAAAAAAAAAAAAAAAAAAAAAAAAAAAAAAAAAAAAAAAAAAAAAAAAAAACGTAATTTATTTTTATAAATTACGTCTGTACAATGCACATTTTTTTATGTACACGTATACAATTATTTACTGAGTTGCAGTTTGTTGAAGTAGATTAAATGCAGAATATGATGTTTTCATTATCTAAAAGTCAAATTAATATTATTTCGTTATATAATTTATCATTGTAATATTTATATTTTAGTAATCTTACTTTTATGAAAGAATCAATATTTAATGGGATAGCAACAACAGCAGATATTAAAATTGATTTCGACGTTCGAGTCATTATTGTTAAGAGAATTTTCTTCGTAGGCTGACTTAATCTAATCCAGTTGGATTGATATAACGCTTCGCCGACATCGACACTCTGCAAAAAAAAATTTTTCAATTGATAAGCGATGAGGTAAGAATAAAAGAGATCAAACGTTCACGTAATTAAACACACGTACTTACACTTAAAACAATTTCGTTGCCATACCAGCAAAACATATAAATTTGCATCAGTGAAACTAGAGTAAAAAATACCGTCATAAAATATTTTAAATTCAGTTTATCTGCATATACAGAAAGAAAATATACGTTTATGATAAGACTTGGTACTACTACGATCATCTGACCCATTAACAACGGCTTAAACGTTTTTTGTAAAGTACATCCGAACCTTGACATGAAAAATTTTTCATTAATTAAAAAAAAAAAAAAAAAAAAAAAAAAAAAGGTACAATTATCAATGACGTACTGTAACTTTTACCGAAAAATGTGCTCGTGTTCTTGAATGAGTTGCGCGATAGCAGATTTTACAAGAATTTCATTCTCTGTTACAGAATTCGCAACGTTGTTACTCAAACTGCCGAATTCGATCAGTCGGTGCTTTAAAATATTCAGCTGATAACACATTTGCATCAGCAAGCCAACGAACATCGTATCGGTGCTGAGATGCATGCACGAAAGTGTAACGCCGCTTATTATTTGGTGACAGTAAGTCAACCAAAATGCAACGAAATTATCTACGCTGTAAGGATACCATGCATCTATCGGTAAAATAACGAACGATTTTGCTTCTAATATAGGTATGACTGATCTTAAAAAAATTGACACAACAATGAAGATGGCGTATGTAAACGATACCCATCTACAAATGGAGATTATACGTAATTTAAAATAATGATTTATAAATAATGATTTAAACATTTGCAAGTTGTAATGATCGTCGTTTTACAAACCTAGTTTTAATTTTAAATTCAACGTGTATCAAATCTTCCGAATGATTTTTTGGCTGATAATAATCGTTGTTGGCATATTCGTAAATAACATTTATCATTTTTTGCCTGTAATACAATATGTTTATTTTTTTATAAAGACCCACTGCAAAAACAATTGCTGCGAATACGTTTTCCAAATCGAAATTTTCGTCTTTCGTTTGAATTATATTGATGAACACTTCGATAAATAAAATTATGCCGAAGAGCAATATCGATGCGGTGTAAAATTTGTAGGTGCGTTTTTGTTTAACGGTCCAATTTTCCGGATACCAGGTTCCGCACAACGTCAGTACGGTAAATGGTACGGGTAAAATTTTGTGCTCGATGCTGTTTTGAAATTTCATCGTTACACTGTGTATTAAGAATACAGCGCATGTATTTAAGAAAAAAATTTAGGGTAACTTATTTAAATATTCCTATGGCGCAAGTTTTGTATTAAAATGTAATAATTTTAGTTTTGCAAATAGTCGTATGTCCGATGAAAACTGAGTAAAAGTTCGGCTGCAACTGCAGCCGTCGATGCCCCCACTCTTGGCAACTATCAAGCTTACCTATGCATATAACTTGTCGATATCGCTTGCTATAATTTACATATTAAAAATCTTTAAAAAATAGGAAACCTTGTAGCAGATATTTACTTCCATGTGTTCCCCTTGTGAAATTTACACCATATGCACTATTTGCACGGAGTGCAATCTTTCCCCTTTATAGTGAATTTTTAATTCCATGCAAATGACACCGTTATAAATTTACATATTTGTTATATTCGCAATAAATGTATAATTTTCGCGTCTGCATCTGCGCATTTTTCCGAGTAGTAAAAGTTTATTCTAAAGCTGCCAGTCGTTTTCCATCCTTCACACTTACGATAACTATCAACGTTTTGTACAATAAATTCAATGAAAAATCTTTAAACAGTAAGGTATTCCAGTTGTAGCATAAAATTTTGTATTTTATAAAATTAATAATAATAATTTTGATAAAACGATCCAAAACGAATATTCTTTGAAAAAAAAAATTAATTACACATTTTAAAATAAATCATCTTTATTATAATACACAATAATTTCTATTATGATATCGAATTTTTAATCTCGTAATTATTATTATTTTATTCACTGAGTTTATTATATTCACTTCCATATTCATGCAGACTGTAAAACACTAAATACAGAATATGACGTTTTCATTATCTAAAACAATAAAGTATTACGATGCTTTTATCAATGTTATTGGTGTTAAAAATGTGTGAGCATGTAAACTTACATTTAAGAAGGAATCAATATTCATATTCATTATCGGTCCAACTCTAAACAAAATCGGTTTCGATGTTCGAACCATCATCGTTAACAAATCTTTTTTCGAACTTATCGTAAGCACGTCCCAGTCCATTTCATAAATTGCACCTTCAACGTCAAGACTCTATGAAAAAAAAAAAATAAATAAATAAATAATATTTGTTCCGTAATAATTTTTACCGTTTCAATCTTTAACTTCACGTTAATTTGCGAATTGAAAAATTACGTTTAACGTTACTTCATTTCCATACCAACAAAAAAAGAACAACTCAATGACAACGGCGGAGAAAAATTGCGTAGTCATCATGAAATCCATACTCGCAATATTTTGCTTCGACAAAAGGTAAATGCTCAAACATAAATTTGGGATGGTAACCGCTATCTGACTGAACAGCATGAGGTTGAGACTTTTGTTCAAGATGGCTGCAAACCTGCGGAAAAAAATTATCGTCATAAGCGCGGATCTTTTTGAAAAGCAAAATTAAGGAATGAAGTTGTTTACTTGAAAATACTTTCGTGATCCTGGATACACTCGGCGATCAACCTCCTCTCCAAACTTACGATACGATCCGGTCTCTCGTTTCGATTTTTCGCGTTCGTTCTTATTTTTGCGATACTCAACAGTCTATGTTTCAGGATTTCCAGTTGAGAGCAGGTTTGAAGCAGAAGCGCTGAAATGATACAATCCTTGGCGGCGTGAGTCAACGTGGCCACGCCGGTTCCCAACGCCTGATGCCAATACATCGACCAGTAGCAGCTGGAAATCTCGATGTTGCAGGGTTGGTAGGACTCCACCGGTAATTTTATCTCCCCGCTGAGATCCAGCAGTGGCGCTATCAAACGCAGCAGTATAGCTACGAAGACTGCGCTTGTAAAATAAACACTGATCTTTCTAAGAAAAAGTTTTTAACACGTAAACCCATTTCATTTATTCTATTGTTATTTTATTTATTTATTTATTTATTTATTTTTTTTGATGGCTAGTATTCTATGTGCTTGTAAATTTTCGAAAAATTAATGGGTATTCAAAGTTTTAATTTATCCACGTTAAATTGATCTTTGATTTATTAAATCTTTATGCAAAAATGTTTCGTAACCATTTATGTTTACACAAACATTGCAAAGCAAGCTGTGAAATAAAGTATTGATTAATCTACTATAAAAATTTTAATTTTTTAAGAACAATGTTTTATTTTAGAAGTATAAACATTGCTTGTTAATTATTAAATCGCAAATTTTTTTTTTTTTTTTTTTTTTTTTTTTGCATAAAACGTGATAAACGTGCAATTAACAAGATAAATGTCACAAAACACAAAATCAAAACGCATCGATATCGTAATTAGATGTTTAATTATTTTTATTTTTATATGCATACTGTGTATGGTAAAAATTCAGTAACGAACCGTATAGTTTTACTGTATTTATCACGTATTTCAATTTCCTCAGTGTTACGGAGTTTGTGCCACCTGTCCTCTTGTACCATATTCAACATCTTGATGAAACGTTCACGAGATAATATGATATTGATGGCTTTGAAGACCGCGTTTATCAACGCAAACATGAGAAATACGCTCTCGGCAAAGAGATCGTGAGTGAACGGCATCTCGGAAACTGCCAGCAATACCCCGAACGTGATGGTCACCAACAAGGCGATTATCAGGATCGTGTAAATCGTGTAAACGTACTTTTTCCATTTGGACCATGTCAAAGGTCGCCAGAGACCGCAGAATTTCAGGATGCGAAACGGTATGGGTGCAATGGCTTCGCTCATGTTTTTCTTTTTTTCTTTTAAAATTGCACGATTGAACATGGTTTGCGTCACTCGCAATACCATTGTTGCAAAAAGTATACGGAAAGGACGCGGCACTACTCGGCTCAACGATGCGCAAACGTTTTAACATTTTTTCTCTTAGCGTTTAATTGCAATCATTATTAATTCACCAAAAGAAAGTCTTTCACCGGCAACGAAAAAGAAATTCTCTTACCACACGTCAATGTCTTACCTTATCTATAATACCAATATTACCGATGATACCACAAAAGATCTTACTTATGCATGCTTACCATTGGAAACTTTGGACTTACCTGGTTAATAAATTAAGCCAGTGGCTTTTACGTAAGAATCTATTAATGACATTTTCACGACTGCGCATTTCATTTTGTTATTTAACTCAGCCGTTCAAACTGTTTTATTGCGTTTTGGTATATTTGGCTAAAATTTGCATCTCGAACGGATATAATTCTACATAAATTTCTCAACATTTTGAGATGCTTTGAAATTTGGCTAGTTTGCTTAATATTTTGTTAATAGGTACGTGATTTTCAAATTAATAGCATCAAAATTTAATTTTACAAATTTATCGGTAGACGTAGAAAAGACATTTGTTGGCTAATAATCAATTATTTGATAATTTATAAATATACACGTAAAATTTTGCATTCGATAGCATTTTTAAATCCTACCGCACAACTTAATAATATAGTTTATGTATTTCACAAGAAATTTTTTTTTTTTTTTTAATCTGTATCAACGTTTAATAATAGTAATAATGTGCAAATAACCGTATTTACGATAAAAACCGAGCGAATGCTCGGCTGCAACGGTAGCTGTCGATGCACCGATTTGACAAATGCTAAATTTATTTATGCATGCATGCTTATCTATATAATATGCATAATGATAACTTTTTAAAAATGGAAAATAACATAACAGCTGTTTATCTCTATGCGTCTATTATAGATTTTGTATAACCTCCTGTACTCGTACGTCGTGCTGTTTCTCCCCTTGTAATGAATTTTTAATTTCATATTCATACATATTAATATGAAAAAATGCACGCATTTGTTAAATTCGTAAAAAAATCTATGATTTTTTTTTCGCAACTGCGCATTTAGCCGCCGTATGGCACAGCTTTAGCTGAAGGTAGTCATATCCTAACTCTCGTGCGATAAATTTGAAAATAATTTTGAATAAAATCTTGGATAAGTGTTAACTCTTTGTGAAACAATACGTATTTATAAATTCAAAATAAACTTTATAGGCCAAATAATAGATTATAAGAAATATTTATTTTTTGGTTTTATGATAACATTAAACTAATGTTTCATAACATAGCGGTGTAGCTTTCATTGCCAAAAGCATCGAATCTGGGTAAGAGTTATTAATTGACTTACGGTTTTAAATATTATTTATATATGCATGAAAATTTCTTAACATTTTTTATTATTTTAGATTATAAATTCATCCTTTGTATTAAAAAGTTTTATGAAAAAATATTAATATCCATTAATTTTTAGATAATTTTAATAAAAAAAAATAGATAATAAAAACGTTGGGGGTATAAGAGTTTATTTTCAGATACATATATCCCTCGCTACGTAATAGCATCGATAAAAAATTGCCGTCACTCTGAAATGCAACAAAGTCTTCCGTATGTTTCTAATTATCTATGCAAAACTCGCCACGTCAGTTTTTCCTCCCCTGCATATCATTTACGTAAAATATAATAATAGCAGCACCGAAGGAAAGAGACTTTATCTCCATGTATCGCAATTGTCGATGAATATTCACGACAATGTGTGTGTGTATATATATATATATATATATATATATCTTTCGTCTAGGGAAAAGACTTTTTATCTCCATTTCTCGTTTCTTTTTTGCCTCGCTCAATTTTATTTCTTGCATATTAAAACGCCGTCGTCGAAGATTTTTCTCGTTAATAATTCCAATCCGTTAAACGCTCTTGCGACATGCTAGAAGTAATTTTTTCTATGCGACATCCCGTACACCATATGTACATAGTATCGCTTTACCCTGTAATTTTCCGCAACATTGTCGTCGTACTATAAGTCCGACAATTTCTTGTCGAAATAAACGCTTTTTTCCCTTTTCGTGGTAAGCGTAATTTCTCGTAGCGACGACAGTATTTTTCATAAATTATGAGATAATTTTTCTCTCTATCGCTGTTCCGTCCACCGCCGTGGATTGAAAAGAAATTATTTTTACGTTTGTGCATATAATATAGCTTTTTATGACCTTAGTTGACTTTCTTCTCGCATACGTTGCTTGAACTTGGCTTGCTGCATACGTGTTTCGTTTGTCGAGGTGAACTTTATATTTTTAGCGAATACTAGTTTTCTAATAAAGATGCATTTGTATATTTAAATATCTTAAAGTATTTTTCTTTGTTTTCGTATCGATGTGTGTTCTTATATGTGGTGATGTAAAATTGAATATTTACATGCACAATATTTAGTTTACGTTTCGTGAAAATGTATCATTTATTTACAACATTTGTTCTGCACTTACACACAGTGAATTTTGTGCTTGATTAATTTAATAATTTTTTTTTTGTAATAGTTTCATTTTTATTTGTTATAAATTTTTTTAATTTTTCACATATTATTATCACATATTAGTTGATTATTATACGTTTTAGAAGAAACATTTCTCTTATTATAATAAACATGCAGGTTTGGATTGACAAGTCTCCGTTGTTCAAGAAATATTGAAAAGTGAGCGTAAAAAGAAGAGTCTTAAGATACATCATAATAGAATCCAATCTTCAAAAAACACGTAATATTCGTCAACAAGTTTTACATAAAAAGTTCATTCAATGCAGCGGAACTACAAACGAAACCATGAATCGAAATTTAAATTTCTATACTTACGCTTTCGACGGAGATAAGTTCGGAATGGTACATTTCATTCATTAGATCTTGACAAAAATATGTTTCTTCTTATCTTGGAGTCCGAGAAAAAAAATACCATTGACGATGTGTGACGAAAATGATAAAATTTGCTGCTTTATTATTTTGATGAAACATTTTTTACGATAACGATGAAGAAAGTACAATTGAATAGCATACTTTTGAGAGTTGATAAACATTCAACTTTGTGGTTACTGGCAAGTATATTATGATAATTATTAAATTTATGCATTAAGTTAATGTTTATATCATGTATATTTTATGCATTTATTTAAGATAATTTTGACGGTTGTGAAACTTTAAAGATAACAGATATAATTATTTATTAACGTTGAATAATCCGTCGGTGTATTGCGTCATTATTTTTTAAATAAGATTACAAAAAGAAAAATGAAGAATAATGTATTAGATAAAAATATGAATAACTATTCACGCGATTCTCCGTCATTTTTCAACGCATTTCTTTTTCAGACGCAAAGTTTTTATTATTATTTCTATGTATACGAATGAATAAAACAAAAACAAACGATAGTCTCTTGATGCTAAATGTATCTTTTGACTTGACTGAATAAAGCTCGACGGTCGATTTGACGGTCAATATTTTTATCGTTTCGCGGTAACGACGCGAAGAAAGAAATAAACGATTTGAATTGCTGTCGATCTATTTCGATATCTTCCGCACTTTTCGCTTTATTTTAAAATACATAAACTTTGGTAATCGTGTTTATGGAAAACAATTCTTATTCATTCGCAACAAATTTATTTGTATAAAACTGCGCAAACAGCTGTTAAGTGTTGTTTCTATAATTTGTCACGCATTTTATTTCGTTATTTTTAGCAAATAATTTACCTTATAAATAACACGAGGAAAAGAAACTATAAATGCGTTGTGCGCTTTTATTTTATTTTTTAAAACTAATTGAAACTCAATCAACAGTTTGTATAGTTGACATTTTTTTTACTCGTTGAATGCGAATAACGTTATCGTGTTTCTATGCATATATATGATCTCTATTTACGTTTTCCTTGAATGTGGAGGCGCAGAAGGTTGTATAAGTATCCTTTAAATATACAAAAATAATATTTTCGAGGATACTTTATTCAATCTTTATATTTTCTTCATTGATTCATGATTTTTCTATGAAAAGGTGTTAAACATTTATATTTAAATCGAGCGCAGATATTCATCCATCATGGATAAAAATATATCAATCGCTAAATCTTCTATATTTATTCGTTCACTCTTTACTTTTCGAGCCTTAAAATATGTATGGAGATAGAGAGCAACGACGCTCATTACATCTGGTGTATGTATTGCAATTCAACTGCAAATTTAACATTTGAAAAATGTAAACATTAAACTATATTTATTAAACTTATATAACATTCGCTTTTGGAATACGACCGAGCCGACGTAAGTCGATATTATACGTAAAAAGACGTCTACGATCTTTACGATCTACAATTCAATTAGAAATTACCATTTCTAATTAGAAACGCACAGATAACGAGCCGACGGTCTAGACGAAAAAAGAAGAAAAAGAAGAAGAGAAGGAAAGAATGAAAAAAAAAAAAAAAAGAAAGAAAAATTCAATACCTCGGTGGATTTTATTTAACGTGTCGTCCATTCTCATAAGCGACAAGGCTATCATTGACCTTAATTACGTCTGCTGAGAGTTCATAAGCATATAGCGGTACCGAAACAGTATACCCACAGTTAACGCGACGACTGCACGAAGTTCATCGTCGTTTAAGCGCGAGTGTAAGCAAGTTTCGTTATAACGAGCGACCTTGCCGTCATCGAGTTCGTTCACTCTGAATTTAGAATCGCGGACATTTGCGCAGTTTCTTTCCTTACTCTCTTGCATACGTGTAAGTATGCGCACATCTGATGTTTTCTCTTCGAGCTTAATTCGTTAATAGCGAAATTTCGAGTTCTTCCTTTCTTTCTTTCTCTTTCTTTCTTTACGGAGCCACGATATACCGAATATAAATAAAGCGATCGAGCTCTTTATATTTCTTCGTGGAAAAGCGCCAAGGTCGCGCAGCTCATCGCAGATAACGATATGCCGTCTAGGCTTTTACCGATGCGTTGTTTTCTTTTCGATTATCTTACTGTAGATATTTGGAAAATTGACTCGAATGATGTAATAATTTTTTTAACATTTTTTTTTTTTTTTTTTTTTTTTTCAAGCAGTAGTCAATTGATTTTCATCAAAATTGTTCAAAATTTTATATTAGTCAACAAAAATTTTCAAAATATATCTGTTTACTTTGATCGAGATTAAATAATCTTTGAAACAAACTATCTTTATTTGTACATACGAGTAAATTTTATGTTTGATCCTCGTGATATCGTCGTCGTGATTAGCCAAATAATCATTAGAGAAATCGTTTACCACCGTCAAAATAACTAAACCAAAATATTACGTTTTATATCTTTTATTGTTAGGCATTACTCGACAAGTAACATTAGCATTATGAGTCGTGATTATTCTGAAGAAAGAAATACAAAAGTATTACGATTCGTCGGTATGATAACGTAATCGTTTTCAACTCTACATCTCATAATTCTGATTAAGAGGTATAGAGTAATCGCTACGGGCACATTTTCGTACATAATGAAGTCCGCACTTAAATGTATAATAAATTGTTCAGTAACAAATTGCGCAATAAATCACATCGATGGCATTGAGGACGTAACCGCGACAGTCCAAAGTATAAAAAAAGTAATAATGAAGAAAGAATCGACGCTCACACATACGTATATTAACACATCGCGGCTGTCTAGAATATTTGTAGTCTCACAGTCCAAGGTTCCCCGAGTCGCTTGTCGTCTTTTTATCTTCTTCCTTCTTGTTTTTGTCTACTTTTTTTTCTTTTTTTTTTCTTCTAATTCTTTTAAATGTACACCTGAGCGGGCGAGATTGATAATTTCAATTCGATCTTGCGCTTCGATGCGCCTTATTTACATAAAGCGCGTTGCGTTTGTTATTCACGCTGCGCGTTCCATCTTTTTAAATCGATCGCAAACGTCGCCCACCTTTAAGTTCAAAATGTTCGATGTGAATACATCATCATCTTTTGCCTATATCATATTTCATTATTAATTATTGGATTTTCTTCTTGATTTAGGGAAAAATTTTTTGATCTGCGAAATGCGCATTACTTAAGTATGGTAATTGCTTTTAAGTTTCGATTAAAAATCAATAGTTCATCATTTTAATCGAAGATTTTCCGGATGAATAAATCGCAATATGGTAACAATAAGTGCAATAGATGTATATCGTGTGAAAACTGATTCACCCTTTTGTTTACATTGCATACACCTTTATACAATATACATTTGTCGGTATTTTACTATTGCTAATAATACCTATTAAGAGAATTACACAATCAAAGGTGACGAAATGCCAAAGAGCTCGTGAGCGAATTGTGATAATCAATGAAATCGTTCATAATATCGTTGAATTTCTAAAAAAAAATTTCCAAAAAATCATAGTTAAGCATCGTACATTTCCTACAGCAATAAGTATCTTCACACATATAAAGTATTCTTTTTGCTTTTACACGTGATAAATTTGAAAACGCCGATATTTTCACATTCGATTTCATCGATCAATTCTCACGTTTATCCTTGTTCACATTCTCACGCAAAATGTTCGCACAGGTATGTACGCATTGTGTTTATCCATCCTTTTAGCATACTGTTTACTTGGAACAGATGGATGTTCGACTGGATCGAATACATATGAGTATACAGAATCGACAATAAGTCTGATCGCCGACATATTAGAATAACGAACGGTTATTAATTTCTTCTTCGTTACTGTAGCGCAGACGCTGCAGACGGATTATACAATACGAGCGAGTCTCTGGTATCGCCAGTTATTTTCTTTTCTTTTTTTTTTTTTTTTGCTTATTCCTATTTTTCTTTGACGATCTTGTCAAACGAACGTTGACGATTGATTAGCTTTGCCGAGTTTACTCGTGTCGTTATGTCATAGCCTCCCGTCGTGGTTCAAAGCTCTCTTGCGCTTCGGATGTTAAAGTTTTTATCTCGATTTTGCCTTTTTCTTCGTCACCTCTGTGATCCCACTTTTTCGCCTCTTTATTTCTCACATCTGCAAATCCCACTGCTGCGTCTTAGCGTGGATGCCGATAGAATACCTATGTAAGAATCCATTGGTATGGATGGTAAAATATTAATGTTGAAATGATGAGAAAATACTTTAATAAATTTAATTTAATACCTTGCCTGAATATTAAATACACTGCTTTTAATTTTGATAAAATACGTTTATAATAATTGATAAGAAACTATGTAGTATATGACACACGGTAAATAAAAGGAATAAAACAATTGCGTTATCATTATTTTTTATTTTATTAGTCAAGCACAAGCATTGTTACATAAATTGTTAGTATAGATATACTTGGAATAAATAACACAAAAACAGCAAAAACTAAATAGAAAAAGGAAGTTTATCGGATCATGCAATCGTAATTTTACACGAGTTTCTAGAAAAATCCAAATATTTTTAAACTATGCAAGCCTTCAAAAAATATTAAATACGTTGTTTTTTTTTCAATTTTGTAACTAAAGTGTCATTGAAAAGTGCAATTAAACCCACAGGAGAATAATTAAGATTCTTCGCTTAAAAAGTATGTCCGTCCTAGCAAACCAAACACGCATCGTTGTTTCTTTTTCTTTCCACACGCACACACTCATAATTACTGCATTGGCAGAACTCACTGGTGCAACTAAATAACGTCTCTCACCGATGAAATCGCAACGAGTGAGAATTCGAGAAATTGATATAGAAAAAGGCTAAAGACCCTCGCTGGCACGCGCCAGGAAACGATTCTTTTTATGTATATATATATATATATATATATATATATATATATATATATATATATATATATATATATATATATATATATATATATATATATATATATATATGCATTATTAGCTGCGGATGCGACGTTTTTTTTTTTTTTTTTTTTTTATCACGTCGCGACAAAAAATTGCGTCAGTTTTGCTTTGCTTTTTGTCGTTTTTTTTTTTTCTCTGAAAAGAGAACGAGAATCTTGTTACAAATCCAATTTCTCCATTCTCCGTGTCGAGTTGTTGAAGATTTCTGTATATGTGCACACGTTTGTACATAAATATACGCGCACGAGCGCATTTGTGAATATATATTATAGTTGTAAAGTAGAGGTGTTGTTTTGTTACGCAATTCTTGTGTGCAAGACAAGTGGTTTTCTCTCTTTCTTCGGAAACATTTTTATGAAACACAATACCGAAGCGACGTTGACTTATTTTTAACAAGTAGCGATTCGTACCTCTTTTACTTTATTTTTTCCATTCATTGATAATAGTTATTTAGCTCGATGGTTATGTTAATAACGGACATTATTAATTTTTTCTTCTATTCTCGTGGAAATAATAAAAAGAAACGACCGGGGAGATGCGATTACTTCGAGGCGATCGAGTAACCTTCGATTATTCATGGCCGAAGATAATTAATGTTAATTTTTATTATTATTATTATTATTATTATTATTTTAAACAAAATAACATTTTTCCCTTTCGGGAAATAGCGTGAAAATATAAAAATTATTTACGAGTAATTTCGAGCACACTCAATCAATCACTATAGACACCGTAGTTTAAAAAAGTTTCGAAAAAAAACATTTCAAAGTTCTGCGTTAATTTTCAAATCATTAAAAATTGCCATTGTCACATTAATTACGCATCCTGAAAAAGCTCATATATATTTATAGTACTATTCAAACGAAAAGAAAAGGAAAAAATAAATCACAAGAAATTCAGCCCAGCGTACAAAAGAATTCAATCTTTTTTAACGAGCAATCGACATAAACCTCATGAAGCATTCGATCAGAAAATCCCTCGACACACACACGCATCCACACACGCATACACTTAGAAAACCTTGAGGAGAATATCGGCGAGTCCGAGAGCAACCCGTTAAAATGCACGCGTGCAAAGACGTGCGCTCGCGCGATGGACTTTCACCGCCCATCGTCCCCAAGTAACGTTAAGACTTCCGCGATTCGATTCAAGGCCGCCTGCGTTAATTTTCGTCGTCCTCGCGCGTGCTTTGAAAATTCTCATAAGTCGCAGGCGCCGTCGAGGTTCGATCGAACGATCGATCATCTCCGTCGTAGTCGTTCTTGCGTATATCCTCTATATATATTAGCGATCGCTTATAGTATACCTTCTGATCGTCCTTATAGCGTGTTATTTTTGTTTTTTTTTCTATTTTTTTTTTTTTTTTTTTTTTTTTTTCTAATTGATTTACGTATTTTCGTTCAAAGGTCGTAGTCTGGCCAATCGTAACGATACGAGGCGGAGCTTTTTCGTTTAATTTCGAAAGCTTTGAGTTTCGATAAAGTAACATTAATGGACTTTTTCGAAAGCATTGTGTAACTTGGTGGATATTGCGTTGTGTAACTTACGAACTTACATACGTTATTTGGTCTGCTTTTGTCCTTCTGGAAAAAGTTTGGCTGTGTCAGATATGATATTACTATTCGGAAAATAAACGTTGAACAACGGACGATCGTAGTTATTAAAAAATATGAACATGCGGAAAATGTACAATAAAGATTTTAAAAAATATGTCTTGTAAACAATGTCAATTTCATTTTATATTATACCTTATTACAATAACAAATGCAACACTCAAAGATATAGAAGTCTTCACTAATAACGAACTGTACAAAAAAAATCGAGTTACATAAAAGCCGCTAAATTGTTTGTTTGGCGTAATCCGGTAAAGAAAAAATTTGTTGAAAAAAAAATCTTTGTTTTTTTTTTTTTTTTTTTTTTTTTTTTTTTTTTTTTTTTTTTTTTTTTTTGCCAAGTTAACCCTTTGAGGTACGGAATTTTAGAAAATAAAAATACCCATATTGCACAGAAATTTTATATCATTCAAAATTGAATAAAATTGGGGTATTTTTATTAATAAGGATATAAAATGATATAAAAACAGCTATTCCAATATTTCAAGGTGGGTCAAAAAATGTCCCACCATGCGTTATCACGCATCAAAAAGGTGGGAGGACATTTTTAATACCATCGTGCCCCAAAGGGTTAAAATACGTTTTGATCGGTAATAACTGCATAAACTGGTAAAATTTTTAAAATGTATACTTTTAATTTCATGAAAAATGTATCGATCGATCGACGGCATTAGACATTCGTTTATGAAAATTATAGCCGCAAATTTTTCTTTTTTTTTTTTTTTTTTTTTTTCATTTAGATATTATATTTATTAGTTAAACGCGCTGCATTACATTAAATTGCAATATACCTTTACGCTCGACATTTTTCTATTTAACTATGTTCAAAGTTGAGCATCCGAAGATAAATATTGTTACATTTATAAAGATACAACGACCCGCGAACGAATAAATTTATTTAAAACTCAAATAATCGATCTTTTTGCGCGTTTCTTTTTGGCTTACATAAATATTTTAGTCAATGTGGTTTTATCGAGCGATCTTTCGTTGGGATACCTTTTCAAAGAATACTGAGAATTTGTCGATTTAAAAAAAAGATTTTCCGGCTGTAATTATAAGAATAATCGTTGAAATTTCCAATTCATTCTATAATTAAACATACGAGGAAGTTTAACTAAATATAAAATTAACATATCGTTTAGATATACGCATATCGTGCAGAGTCAATTGACATATTGTTTTACGCTCTTGAATGCTGTAATTTTAAAAACGAATACATTTTTATTTAAATTTTATTTATTTATTTATTTATTTTTTTTTTCACAACGATAACTATCGCAACGAAAATCTAACTACATTACATGAAAATATTTTATCCAAATAATGCCATTACGAGTTTATTTCTAATACATCGCGAAACGCGTCATTTGACATTCAAACGAGGCTATATAAATGAAAAAGGATAAGAAATTGCTCTTCGCGAAACTTGAAAAGTCAATCACGTGTGTTCTCGTTGCTTGCTTCCTCGCGCTAGCAATCTTGTCATGGATGACGTATAAACTAGTGCGATCTGGTTTATATTCATCGCATACGCGTGCACACACAAGAACTTTGCTGAATCGTTTTACAGCGATACAAAGGATACAGTCCGAAAGTAAAGGCTAATTGTTTTCTCGTATTATTATCGTTAATAAAACAAAGGAATTGACAAAATTTAACCTACATTGTTTAAGTTAATTGTCGTTACTATTAATAAATTATTATTATTATTATTATTATTATTATTATTATTATTATTATTATTATTATTATTATTATATTGATGCGTAGAAAAGGCTAACAAAAAACTTTGATGTAAATTTTTTTTAGATTGCGAATATAAATATTTTTTATTTTTACAAACTGAAAATTTCAAAAATATTTTATTAAAAAATGTATATTATACCCATATATTTTATTAAAAATACGCAACTTGAGAATGTCAGGTCTCTTTCAAAATTATCTTGTCGTATTAACATTGATAATGTCATTAAACAAAATATAATATACGCCGGTGACTGTGCCACTTCACCAAATTAAGAGCGAGTTTACGCGCGAAGAAAAAAATCTTCGCGTAAAGTAATTGGATATTATACAATTTTCGCCAACCCGATATCACATGTAAAAATCAATAAAATAATAAAAAAGATCGATGGGCTTGATTATTATTAACTTTTTTTTTTTCAAACAATATTCCAAGCGTCAAAATATCGTTAGACATTACCTTGAGAGGTGAAGCTTGTGAGCTTGAGATAAAAAATGAAAAAAGAAACAAGTGTCATACGCCAGCACGAGACTGTCGCATCACGTGATTTTATCTCGTGCCAGTCGCATGTAAATATACTTAAGCGTAAGACAGCGACCGATGTTCGTTTAAAATTTTTGCGGCTTCGGAGATAATTATTATGCGGGGATAAAAAATTAACGAGAACGCGAAAAAAAAAAGAGAAGACGAAGGAGGCGTTGAATTATGTCGAGCGTTGGCTTGATTTCGATCAATTATCCGAAAGTATTAAAATGCGTAGTAGGTTAAGGTTGAATCGATGCTGTTCGATCATTGAATGCAATAATGATTTTTCATAATTTTATGGAAAAATGATGTTAATGAAAATTTGAATATTAATTTATTTATTTATTTTAAAGAATCATAAATTTCTTTTGTTTACTTTTACGTTTCACGTGCTGCGACTTATTGAAGTAGTAATTTATTAAAACGTTGACGAAAGTTAGTAAAATATTACAATAAAGTACAAGCCGTTCTCTCGCATTTTCACAGAAATATTAAATCATCTTGTTTAATTGATTGGAGGGATATCAAATTAATAATTAATAAATTAAATGGTCCAAGTTTACTGGTAAAATAATTTTTCATGTATCAATCGTCGTTAAGTATTGGCTATTCTAAATTACGTACATTAATATCTTTGTATAATCAATTAAATGGAACTAAATCGTCTTGAACTTTGGACTCGGAAATTATGCGATTAATAAGTAGAATTATTAACTTCACATTTTGATAAAATAAGCAATTAATAATGCCGTCGATAATCTTGTTAGACTATATTAAGCTCAAGTATTTGTCCACTTATTATTTTAACAGTAATAAATAAATTAAATCGATGTTTTTTTTTTGATCAATGTTTATAATTAAAATATTGTATTACATCATCTCTTTATCTCTATTATTACAAACTGTATTATTTTAAAAAGTGTCCTTATGGCACGCTACAAAAGTTTGAAAATTACGGGGTACAGGATTCGATTCGTTATAATCTTATTGACACAATATCGACAGCTGCGACATTATTATTGATGGTTGTTTTCTACTATCATTTACTTTTGTAACATTATTTATTTATAACGTTTTCTGTAAGCAAAAGAGATAATTCATTTTATCTTTTTTTAATTAAAAAAAAAAATATATTGTTTGTAAAATTGCATTATATATTTATTACTAACAATGAATGATTACTTAACATTCATAGTTGGCGTTATTAATTTAATTGAATATAAAATAACAATTTTAACCGTAGAGGTATTCGTTAGCTACGGAATTGCATTTTCGCTTTAAGAGCTTCTAAGAGCCGGTTAATTGCAATGTGGTATTTACATTAATTACTGCCATTATCATTTGAAAATATAACATACTTGAACGTGAGTTATAATAGCCGTTAATTATAACTTAACAACTCGTAAAATAAACATGAAAAATAATAATTTAAACAAAAAAAAAACACTCAATATACGCGGCTAATGTTCTTCAAAGTCATAAAACGTTTAAGCTGTGAATATTATATACTTTGTTAAAAAGTCCAAAATTTTTAATACAACAATTCAATTACAACATATTTTCTCAAATCTCGCGAAATCGACTATTCTTTCGTTAAAAAGTAAAGCCCCAAATATAAGCTGGGTATTCAGCAACGGCACAAATAAAGCTTTGCGAACGTGCATACAAGCATTCGGTGTCGGGGTTCGCCAAAATAACGGTAGATCGAGCTTGAAATTGGCGCTTATAAATCATTCCGCCGAGCACCTGAAGTAGTCCCCCGTTACATATATCCAAACAGCAATCGTTTACTATCTCTCGCCACATACAAAACACATCGTTTTGATATACGACTTCGAGCGAATAATTCGGCTTGGTAAATAACGCTCGCGCGCATAGCTGTGCTTTAGCTCGAGACGACGCTTTAATTTCCGATTCTCGAGTGCGAGTATATAAAAGACTCGGCGCCGATTTGACGGCTCCGCCTCTTGATTCTGCCGCGCGCGCGCGCGCGTGTGTGTCTGTGTGTGTATGTGTGTATGTGTGTAAGTGCACGTCGAGCGAATTTTATCGCGTCATCGTTCGATCGCTGAAAGGTTTTATGGAGCTGATAAATTTTGGGGGCTCGCAGGTGATTTTCAGGACGCACGTGGAATATCGCTGATAGACTATATGTTCTTTTTATCTTTGCGGTCGATGTTGATTTTTTTTTATATTAAATATACAGGAGTTAGGTAAACATTGGATGTAAACATCGAATAAGTGACAATGTTATGTTCGGCAATGAATAAACGATGAACATCCTTTTTTCATATGTATTTATTTCGCTCATTTAAATATTGTACGTTTGTTTAATTTCAACAAATTCACGTATTTAATCAGTACATAAAATTAATTATTATTTATTTATTACGTTATTAAATAAATTTATTACTCAAAAGTACAAACAAATTATTGTTAATTTTTTTATTTTGTTTCAAAATCTAGGTGTGCGTAATACTCTAATTCTTATTTAAAATAAAATGAAATCAAATATCGACAATTCCAGAATAATCAAGCAACAAATCATTCTTGACATATCTTCTTTCCTTAAGAAAAAAAAAAAAAAAAAAAAAAAACGCGTAATATAGAAAAATTACTTTGACATGCTTGCAACATCGTGTTTCCGTGACACAAAGTAAACAATCTAGATCCGCAAACAATTACTTTGACAAATTTTGGAGATGAAACGTCGAGGAACGTCTAGTCTCCTGCAAAACAATGATTATCATCGTCGTTGAAAGAATACGAAAGCGAAAAACAAGAAAAATAAAAAAAATAAAAAAAATCAGAGTAACGATAGCCCCTTGGCAACGATAG
>OX465096.1:2840844-3030844 GCA_949987625.1 Chalcis sispes
AAGTTTGCGCACATGAGACGCGAATTTTTGGAACGTTTGGTCAGAGTAAGTGGGTATTATGACGTTACCGGGCATAATTAATGGATTGGGTACGCGATCCTTCTTCTCTCCCTCTTCTCCTTGGAGATAGTTACGGTTAATTCACCCATCGATTGTAAGAATTACATGGAAGTGCATGGAAACTATTGGTCGACGTAGGTGTAAGATAACTGTGTTGACGATCTTGAAGTAAAATATTGCGTTATCTCTGCTATATCTCAATGCGTCGATACGATTACTTTACTTTATTCATTACAATAATGCTTGTAAAAATTGTTAAAAATAGATTTTACTTTATTTGATGTACTATTACACTGATCGTTTTAGCGCAGTTAGAAATATGTGTAGAGAAATAAAGATTTATTACTTATTGAATAATATGATCTTACAACGATGAATAATACCAGAGGATAAAATAATTCACATTTTTATTTATCGATATAATTGTTCCTTGTTGGAAATCAGCATGTAAAAATAACCTTCGATATTTATACTGTTTATAGATATACATTGCTATTATTATGTAATATTTACAAGAGAACGAAAGAAAAAAAAACTTTTAATTTTAATAAATTTCCAATCGCATAAATCTCGTTTTAGTTTGTTTGTTTAAAACGATAAAAGATAGTATGTGCTGAACCACATTCCTTTTTTTCTTTTCTTTCGTCTTCTCTTATGTTATCTGGCTAAGTTTTTTTTTTTAATGCTTTATCGCGCTTGAAAACAACATGCGTTGTAAAAGAAAACTTCCACATTTATGGAATTATCTATTCTTTCTGTTTCCAGTGTCTATAGGATTTATTCCAAAAATCATTTAAAAGAAATTTTGATAGATAAACAAAACGTTTCTTACAGTATCCATAAATGCAATCTTTTGTCGTAGCATATTATTTAAATGTAAATGTTTTCAACTCGATCGAGCGCTTAATTATTTTTTCATATCGAGTTTTGTTGCCGAACGTAAAAATTCCACTTGTATTATATTATCAATTTCTTTCGTCGATAATATCTTCTTGATTGGAGTATCAGATATATTCTATCAAACTTAAAATGAAGAAAATCATTGATAAAAAAAAGTAAATTTGTTAATCATTTAATAACTTTTACTTTCTATCGCTTAAGATCAAAAACGGAAATTATTCCGAAGCAATTTTCAATTAAGTTATGAATTCGATATGTGCGTGATAACATGAGTTTTAACAATTATATTCGTAAAATTTAAAAAATTATTTTAATACAATATTATGACAATTTAAAACTTTAGCGAAAATTTTACGCAATATTTTGACAAATATTATTAAACAATTTGCATTGAAGTGCATGACTTCATACTGTACAATACTCAGAATACATGCGTTCATGGAACGCATAATATTTTACAAGAGTAATGTTACATGTCCAACAAATATTTTACATATTTGTTACTGGACATTATATTTATTTACTTTCTTTTTTTAAAATACCTATTTATAAATATTGGAAATTGTAAAATATTTTTTGCAGTTTGATTTTTTAAGACATTGTTTTAATTAAATATTCTAGTTTATTCTTCCCCTTTTGTAATAATGATTGTTTTTTTTATCTCAGTTGTATAAAATATTTCCTTTATAAGAATATCTTTATATCCAAAGAGATTATCACTCGATATCTAACGAGCAATAATCTATTTATCAATCCTGTACGTTAAAAGATAATCTACTCGACATTTTACAAAAAATTTAACTCAAACGTTCTCTTTTTTTTTTTTCTCTTTCTTTCCAAGTCTCATTCTCTGCATAGCTTTACATTTTTCTTTTTATTTGAAACGCGCGTTAGTACGCACGTCAAATGGTGGCCCCCTAAGAAAGAGAAACAAAAAGGCAAACGGGCCGCAAACGCATGCGTCTGCGCACGCACGCACGCACGCACGCACGCACGCATGCACGCACGCACGCACGCATCCGTCCATTTCTACCACATCCATCCATCCTTCCGTTACATCCGTCTACTTTCGCATTCGAATATTTGTTAGTTGCGCGCGCGCACGCGCGTGTGTTCTATTCGAATCCTCGAGAAAAAGACGAAGAAAGGCGACGACGTCGTGGTCTTCGTTTGTGCGGCTTTCATGGAAAGAAGCGCCGAGTGCGGCTTGACGGGAAGGGGGGAGGGCAAGCGCGTCTGCCCCCGCACTCGTTGGCTCATCCTCCCCACCCGAGCGTTGGCCCCGTGCGCGCGCCGCCGTTGCCCCACCCGCGACGGTGGCGGCGGCGGCCAGTCCCGACCTCCGTTATAAAACCGAAGCGACGCCGCGGCGGCAGCTTTAGTGCAGCTCGAGTTCTCGATCACGTCGTGTGTGTTTATATATATACAGCCATTTTCACGAACAATTGTGTATATACAGTTAATACCTCACGTTATTGTTGTTCATTGTTTTGCTATAAGCATATCACAAAGTTAATCGTTTTATATTTGTTCAACGTCCATAGACGAAGGATCGAAACGAGGATTTTATTAAAAAATATAAATAAGATAGCGAAATTAATCCACATCCGCCCGCTGCCTTAACTTTGTGAGAAGGGAAAGTCCGCTGATTGACATAGACTGATCGCTTCTGAGAAGGTAGCATCGATCATTGTTGATAGCGACGCTACTTCGATACACTCGTTGATCTCAATAAATTCCTGAATCGTAAGTACTTCTATTAACGATCCAAGTTTGTGCGATTCTCGTTATTCGGTGGAGCGAAAGAAATGAGTGTTTTTGTACGAATGTGTCTTGTTTAATTAATTTACTTTTTTTTATATGCCTTTTCGATGTGCGTGAAGAATACATGGAAGTATTGACCTACGAGTGTGTGCGCCGAATCCTAAAGTACACGGTTCGTAACCTAAGCATCAAAAGCGGAGGTAAATCGCGCGCCAAAATCGATGCGTCTGCTGCTCTCGTTCGGTTCGCGTACGTAAGTGTGTAAGAGTGTGCATGCAGAGTCGCGTGTGTCGTTTATACGTATACGGGGGGGGGGGGGGGGCGCACAAACTATTATGTAGAGAACGCTGTGTGCGCCCGCGCGCGCGTGCGTGTGTGCGCGTGAGTGTGTATAAGCGTGTCTGCCAGCCACGAGGGAAAAATAGGACTATCGATTTGCAGCAGTAGCAGCCGTCTGCAGAACGCGGGAATTCGCGTTTGACCCGTGCGTCTTTTTTTATTTATTTATTTTTTTTTTGTTTGTGTGTGTGTGTGTGTGTGTGTGTGTGTGTGTGTGTGTGTGTGTGTGTGTGTGTGTGTGTGTGTGTGTGTGTGTGTGTGTGTGTGTGTGTGTGTGTGTGTGTGTGTACGTACGTACGCGAGTAAGAGAACGCGGACTTGAACTTTTGGATACGGGAACGGATTCGTATGTCTATGGTCTTCTTTACCGACTAACTTCGATCCGGTTTAGGAGGGTAAACTGTTTGGTCGTAACGGTCAAAATTTAAATTTGGATGTAACGTGCCATAGATTGAAGTATTATAAAGGCGAGTTTAAATTTCGAGTAAAAGTAAATAATTATCTTATTAGTAAATAAATACTACAAAGGTTATTTTACAGCACCAAATATAATTAATTAATTCTTAGTTTCATATACAATTGTTTTTCCATTGAAAACTAAACACTCGTTAAAATTTTACTCCAGCAAGTCAGTTAAAATGAAAAAAATAAAAAGGAAAGCATCGTAATCGCGCGCATCTCTTATGCACTTTAGCAATGTTTACAATCGTTATAACGGAAACCGGTCCAAGTTCATCGGCGCGTGAGTCGCTCTCGTCGAGTCTGCGCACTACGAGCGAAAGTTCACGCATATAGCCGAGAAATATTTTACACTTCTTTCCCTCTCGCGTTTTCCTCGGGAGTTTCAAAACACGAGCACGCGATTTTCCCAACGAATCTCTGAATCTTGTACACCTAATCATCCTCTCGCTATTTCCATCGTTATCGTTACGCGACGACGGATAAGAAATGAGACGACGAGATTTTTATCGGTACACTGTGCGTTAATATTTATTTTTGAATTTGTAATTTAAAGGAGACCGCGCGTAACCGGACGCCAAGGCGGTACGCGAAAGAGGTAGAGAGAGAGAGAGAGAGAGAGCGTGAGAATCAATACTCGCGAAGCGGCTGTGCACCAGAGGGAAAGCGCGATTCGGAGAATTGGGTCGGACCTTATATAGACGATGTGTATATTAACGATACAACTCAGATTTCTTTTTTCGGATGCCGATTGATATACGAGCCAACTGCTTTTCAAAAGATATATTCGAAACGTGTGTTGGCTTGACCAACGATACGAATGTTCAGTTTGTGCTTGGTTGTTGTTTGTTTACATTTTTTGTTTTTGGAATACTGAAGTACCAAACTCGTCGAATTTTTTTTTTTTTTTCTCTTTATTTTGATAGATGAAATTAATTACCGAAAGTTACGAGGTCCATTTAAATTTCTATTAATATTTTTTTTTAAATTGAAAATAAAATTTGCAAGATGTATAACGTTAAATTAATGTACACTTTGATAAAATAAATCGTTTCCCATCAACATCATTGTATGACGGATGTCTTTGGTATGTGCATGTAATGTACTCGTGTGAATGCATGTGACTAACGCTCGAGTTATATAAATTTATCGAGTCCGGAAATTCTCTATAGGATTAATATATTCGTATTTATTTTGACGGGACAATAAAAAAAAAAGATGGTTGTTTAAATATTTATATTTTATTCACAACGGTTTCAATAAGTATCCAAACACTTCGAATAACCGTTTAAACTGTTATGAAACAAAAATCTAATAAACAATAGCGCGTGCTTATTTAAATAACTCGCAAAGAAATATTTTCATTCAATTATTTTTACATTCACGTAAGAAAATATCGATCCAATAACAGTCGTGCATACGCATGTGTACGGTTTGTAATCACAGGACGCGCAAGTGCGGGACATTTTATGCGAAAGAAACTTAGCATTATAACGGAAAAGCGTATTATGAATTTGAAATTTCCATCATAGCGTAGAATGCCTGCATATTCGAGATTAAAGTTAAGCGCTTAGATATAGCTGATTGCTTCTGTAAGGAAGTTATTAACGGTCTGACCTCGCATGTTCTGGAAAGCTTAATTGTGTATACATACATATATATATTCCACTACATTACAATATATTCTTTAATTTTGGTCGTCGTTAGCAAAATTTCTTCAATTAGTTGAATATTAATTAATTAAATTAAATAATTGTTTCGTAAAACAGTTGTTTATAGTTAATTAAATACTGCAATTTTTTAAATTTATGAACGATGTTTTTTTATATATTGTAGCTCGATAAAAATAATTAAACAAATGAAAAATTATATTTTTATAAAAATTAATCTTTGCAAAAAGCTTAATAACGCAAAATGTCTTAATTTCACATATACACGCGTATAAAAGTAAACATGCCATCGACTCGAAAATAAATCATTTAAACAGAAAGAAAACTAGAGTTAGAAGAGTAAGGTTAAAAAACCTAAGCTTATGCACGTAAGGATCGCAGTATATATGCGCATATACATCTCAATATAAGGTCGAGTGCAGCATTAGTCGCAAGTGTATAGAACTAGCGAGCGAGCGAGCGTTCGGTCGTCGCGCGCGCGGCTTCGGAAAATCGATGATGAAGGAAAACGGGCGTGTATGCACCGCGCGAGTGTACTTCTTTATCTATCTCCCTTCCTCTTTCTCTATTTCTCTTTCTTTCTTATTGCACATATAAAATATCGAAGATTTATATCGCAAGTGTCGACGCTCGATAAACTCCACGGAATTTGGCCCACTAAACTCTCAAATAATCTTTATATGCGATTGTTGCTCGGATACGATTTTTTATTCCCTCTTTTTCTCTCTTTCTGTCTTTCGCGAGTTCTAACTAAACCAGGTTAAATTGCTATCTTTTTCGATGAGCTCTGTAATATAATTGAACTAGAGCATCGAGTATATCTCTCTCGTTTATTTCCTTTTTTTTCCTGTCTTCTTGTTTTTTTTTTTTTTTTTTTTTTTTGAAAATTTGTATAAGTAATGAGTTTTTCACTCGTACGCGGGGAATCCAGCCGTTGGAAAATTCAGATTTACGAATCGATTATATCGATTGCAGGGATTAAAGTTGAAGTGGATTCTTGACACGAGATAAGTGAAATATTCAATAAAGATTCGTATTCGATTCGTTCGTACGTAAAAAATAAAAAAAAAAAGAGAAAAAGAAAATTTTTTTAATATTTATCAAATATTTTTCAAAGACAAATGTATGCCAGTTGGATTGAATGTAAGAAAATTTTTTATTTACTTTTTTCATACTTTCTATTTTTAAATTTAATCGTTTTTATTGAGCTAGTCTTGTTCACAGTTAATAAATAAAACAAAGCGCGTTAATCAATCGGAAATATGCCTCGAACCATTTACGACTCTGTTGAGATTTGCTTTTTTTTTTATCGTGCTAATTTAATAGTTCACTTCATCAAAATTAATAATGTTCTGTCTCGTGGCTCCATAGAGAAAGAGATAGAACTTTCCTCTCCCGTTCTTTATGTTTTTCTATGCACGATGATCGATAAGTTTTTATTTTCCTCCTAAAAGAATTATCACCTGCATATTGGCGCTTAACCGTATTACGGACGTAAAAGAAATAATGTAAAATTAATAAAAAAAAAAAAAAATTAACAATTTTTACGCAAATTTATTTCGCAGTGCAAGCGATATAATAATCACATGAATGTTTTAAACGATAAGTCTGGCGTTTTTTTTTCACCTTGTCAAGATAAAACGATACGAGGCAAGGTGAACTTGAACGTATCTTATAAATAAAAAAAAAAAGAACGTTAATTTTTTATCAGTTTTTGCTTGGTATAATATATATTATAATTAAATCTTTCGACGCGCATTTTTTTCTTTCTTCCACTTCGATTCGTTTAATATTTTGATTTAAAGAAGAAAAGGCAATTCATAATTTTGTATACCATCACATGTAATTTATCGAATCATCCGTTAAAAAAACCGTTACTACGAGGTTTACTTCCGATCAGCCTCATTAAGTCTTGGCGAGGACGGAAGGAGAATAGAGAAAAAGTCGACGGAAAGCGAGATAAGATTTCGCGAGGTGTTCGACACGTGTTCTCGCTGTATGTGCGCGACACCCACACAATTTTACGATTACGCATAGGAGAAAGAAATACGTTATTCCATTTCATGTCGACGCGCGATAGATTGGATTTCGCGCCTCGAGCGTTACTTATCCAAGCTATATGCCTTACGGTTTTTTTGTTTATCCGTTACATCATTCGTCTTTTGTTACACACAGACTACGATCTATCCGCTCGCGCGCGCGCCCGTAATTTAATAATAGCACGGCGCTGATCTATTTTTACTTTATCGCTTAATTGTATTTTAATATATACGCACTCACCGAGAGACACGGTGACGTTGTATCTGTTCCCGGTGCGTTTTAATTTTTTTTTTTTTTTTTTGTTTTTTTTGTTTTTTTGTTTTTTTGTTTTTCTTTTTTTATTTTTTTGTGTATAGGAATGAGATATGTATTGTTTTTTCTTCTTTTTTATTTTGCGGAACGAATCGAGAACGCGAGTTAGGAAACGTATATATAGGATTGATTCACTTCACGCGAATTCGTGAAATCGTTTAAAAGCTTATTAAGAGACGAAAAATATCGTCGGTGCACGCGTTACGCGGCTTTTTCCGAAAATTCTATTTACGCGATGATGCGCACAGCCTTGCTTGAGGGATAAAAATATTTATCGTTGGAATTGGTTAATAAACCGCGCGATTGTTTATTTACAAAACCATTATTTTTAAACTTACAGCTAATACATTTGTCGTTAACGGATTCAGTCTAATTTTAAAAAATAACCTACACCGTTATTCTATTTATCAATTTATGTATCTCGACGATCGTAATAAAATATAGATATTCATCTAGAATACAAAGTCGATACGCAAAAGAATCAAGTCTTGAGAGCGACGCATTACTCGACGGGAACGTTATAAAAAAAGACGTAATTTCCATCTCGTTTTTTAACGAAAAATACGTTAAATTTATGAAGTTCAACATTCATCGATCAAACGCGTAAAACTGTGAAATTTATAAACTTTTAAGCAAGATTAGAAAAGAGAAGAAAAAAAAAAAGATAGAGGAAAGGTAAACTAAAAAAAAAGGCAAAAAAAGAGCATAAAAATCCATTATCAACCATGAAGGGTTACACATAGCGCAGACAAGAACGCAGCAGCAGTACAGTTCTCCCACGCTTCGGAATTTAGTAGGGATAACAGCAGTAACAGCAGCAACAGAGCGTCGGCGTTACATCCGAAGGCTCGTTTCTCTCTTTTTTCCTTTCTCCTCTCGTATAATCTAGTTCGGAAGAGAGAAAGCGAACGCGCGTGAGAACGAAAGCAAGAGAGACACTATATATGTATATAGTGAGTGAGTATTCGGTTCTCTCCTCGGTCAATATCTGGATGCAACTTTCCTCTTTCCGCTCTCCTCTCGCGTTCTCTCTTTCTCTCTCTGTCTCTGTCTCTGTCTCTGTCTCTGTCTCTGTCTCTGTCTCTCTTGACGGCGGGTGTACGGCACATCACCCCATGCCGGCGGCATCTCACTCCCTTTATAACAAGGGTTGTCGACCTCCTTTCTACCCCTCGTCGTCGAACGCACACATACATACATACACGCATACGTAAAGCTCTGGGCGTTCTCTCTACTCCGATTAAAGCTGTTCTGCGCTACTCGCATAGTTGCACGTAGTATGCGTTGCTTTAACGTGTGCGCAAGAATGTGTGTGTGTGTGTGTACAAGTGTATACTTGTATTTTGCACGAAGGTGTACGGGTAGAAACGAGAGGTGTAGGTAAGGTTCGCGCAGGGCGATGGCTTCTTTTTCTGCTGATACGTAAACCCGCACAAACCGAATGAATATTTCATCGAGTTTCGTTTTCGTGGAGGGGTAATCACATTTTTCTTTTTTGTTCTTAATCTTTTGAACGTTTACTAACGTTTTTTTAACATTTTCAGTTAATTCATTCATTCTTTGCATAATTTGGAATTTGTTTTTACAAACAAATATGGTTCCGACATCAAATAATTTGCGAATCTTTCGTTCGTTGAAAGTACAAAGTTGGATAACACTTTGCGCAACTAATGCACTTTAAAAATTAAAATTTTAGCTAACTAATTATAAGTTTAATGTCATTCGTAGGATTTCAATCTTTCGCTTTAATTATATATGTATGTGTGCTTCTCCTCATTGCGCAATATATGCTAAAATTGAACTTCTCGTAATAATTTCATCTAAAAAATAATGAGGCAAAAAGATTAAATAAATATTTTTTAAGAGTCACGCGCGAAAAAAAATAATATTCTTGGAAATTTTTGTGTGACACTTTATGAGACTATTAAAAGGCGTTAAACATTTAAATTTCGTATACCAAAGCTGGAATTTCCAAGGAAAAAAGTCGCCGACATTGGGGGGAGTTTTTTTTGTTTTTTTTTTTTTTTTTTTTTTGTTTTTTTGATAAACTGCCGAAAGATAAGCTTATCGTCGTTCTGGTTTTTCTATTTCCTTTCACCAAGGATCATCTGTTTCTTTTTATTCCAGAGGCTATTTTTTAAAATTGTTCATCGGTCAGGCGTAAAGTTTTTTAAATGACATGAAATTATTATTTTTTTTTATTTTTTTTTTTTTTTTTTTTTTTATCGCAAATTTATAGTTTTGTTCTTTTTCAACTGTGATATTGGATCTTTTTGAGTATCGTGTCAAATATTGCTTTTATCGATATAAAAGATCCGGATAAAAAGAAAACAAATACGTTATTTCTTGTGACTAATTTTAAACAAATACACTCGATCTGTTTCTGCTACGTTTCATTAACGCAAACAAATCAAAGCTTTCTTAAACTTATAAACCAGTAATCGAAACAAAGACCGACATCTTCAACGCACTTCACAAACACTCGCTTTTTTAAAGATTAAAAGGAAAACATCACGCGCGCTAAAAAATATAAAGCAAACAAGAATAATGCTACACTCAACGGGCGCTCGGTATGATCCAAAAATATAAATCTTGCGTGCAGGCGCGTACGCGAATAAATACAGGAAGCGCAAAGAGAAGAAACTTTTGCGTACGCGAGAATAGACGTCCAACAATGGATACCAGAACCGACGAGCAAACTCCAAGTTTAGCTCGCGCACGGGACGCGCCGGCGCCCATCTGCCCTCTTCTTCTCTTTTTCGTCTATTCTCGCCGCTCGACTACTCGTAACAATGCAAAGAGGAGCCGAAAATCTTGGCTTATTTCTATTCTTTCTTTATTTATTTATTTATCTCGGTTGTGTCGCGTAGGTGTTTGCAGTTTTAGTCCGCCGGGCAACTGCCTCGCCTTGGACATGACTCTCGGCTGGTATACATGCTTCTCTTATAAGCCGTGCAGGCGAGCTTAGAAAGAGAGAAGAGAAGAGGTTGCCTTGAGAGCTTTAAAATATGTATTTCTAGCGAAGGTCTCCTTTGCTATTAGCATGCCTCGGATTGACAAAGTGCTTTTCTCTCTCTCTCTCTCTCTCTCTCTCTTTTATTTACAAAGGAGAGATTGTGACGAAACCAGGGAACGCGAATAATTTTATCTATTTTTCATATTTTTTCCGCATAGTCTCGCACGTAATGAGCCCTAAAAATTATAACCGAAGTGTCGAATAATTTTGATCGCGACGAACTACCCACCTGTCTCCGCTTCTCAAATGGCGACGAACAAATACATTTTTTAACGTCACGTGTATTAATGGTATGTAGACTCTTGAAAGGAGGACGCGAGACAAAGCTCTGTTAAAAGAGAAGGAGATAAAGTGACAATAGGCCTCGCCATACACACAAGTACAAGTACATACGCGTACTCATTGTTAACTTAAACATACGTACAACAACAAAACGACGTAAAGACCTCAAAAGCTTCCAATTAACGCTGGCTCAGCGGCTCTCTAACTATATTAAAAAAATAACGCGCCTGGCGTTTAAAACGCGCTAAATCTTGACGTCATAAAGAAACGTGTCGCATCTGGCTTGGACTTACGTATATCCGCTCGTTTACACATTTAATATACATCTGGTCGCGTCGTAATGGTCGATGACGAGGAGACGTGCACAAGAAAAGGGTAAATATTATTACGATTGTGCAAAAGCAATTTTCCTCTCTCTCTCTTTCTCTCTATTTCTCTCTTTCTTGACGTTCAAATATCTTTCTCAGCTTATGCTTCCGTCGATTTTTACCTACAGCCAATATTCACGTGTATCTTCATGTGTACTTTGTTGCATACATCTATCCCAGCAGTGGATATAAAAATAAATTTGGTCTTTATGTAACTTCTTACGAGAGAGACGCAGCCGCAGTTCGCGATCCATAACATCTTGCATTTTCTACGTCATTTTCACGCTCTCGTGCATTTTTACATACACTCTCTCTCTCTCTCTTTTTTACTCTTCTATTAATTCGTCCAATTTCCTTTTTTTTTTTTTTTTTTTTTTTTCAATCGAAAAGAGCTACTGCGTAGTTTAATCAACGGTATTTCAATGAAGTTAATTTTACAGCTAAGTTATTCTAGGCAATAACGAATCGCACGAGATGTTGTGTACTACACTCAATAATTATTCTTTCAATTGTTGAATTTTTTTTTTTTTTTTTTTTACTTTGCAAAGATTCATTTAGTAGCGTTTATTTGTTCTTTTTTCTTTTTTTCAACATTTTTATTTTCAATTTAACGTTGAATCAAATTCAGTTTGTTACTCATTCGTTTAATTAATCGAACGATTTAAAAATGACTTTACTAGGCAAATTGTTTTTAATTAAAAATTCAATTAATTAGCTTAGTGGAAAGAAAAAAAAGCAAGTTAAAAAAAAAAAAAAAAAAAGAAGGAAAAATTCGTGGCTAAAAAGTCGATATTAAGTCTCGAACGTCGTTTTCTAATTAATTGAAAACCTCGAAGAAAATAGGAGAAAAAAATCGATGCGAAATTCTTTGGACAAAAGCTACATAAGAAAAAGAAAAGAAAAATTTTTTAACGGCATATAAGTTGTCGATAAAACATGATTAAAAACATGCGAACGGTTAATTTAACGTGCTTTTATTTTATTTATTTGACCGTAAAGTTATTCGCTTTTCTTCTTCACGCGTGGGTTTTCTTTTCCTCGCTTAGTTTCTTTCGCGTCATTATCGTTGCGTTGCGAAGTTACGTCGATTAGTTTGGAAAAGTACCTTGGATTAAATTTAACTTTGGTCTTGATTTTTCCGAGTAACGTAAAATCCGCGAAAGTAATTTTCTTGAAAGAGTGCAAAGCACGTGCGAGTGTTTGTTTGTATTCATCGTTGCTCGATTGCTTTGCTTGTGGTAGTTACTTTCTGCATTACGTAAAGACGAAAACAATAAAGTTGATTGAGTTAATAACGAGTTTCGTAAGAACAAAATTTCGTTTAATCGATTTGAAAGCATCAAAATAAAATTTAAAGTCACACGCGTGTCTTGAAAATCTTTTGCTTGTGCATAGATTACCGATATCTTTTATAACGAGAACATAGAAAACTATTTGATGATTCATTACGTACTTTTACGTAAATAATGTCGATTTGAATTAACGTTCGAATAAAGTATTATAGAGAATTTTATACAAAAAAATTAATATTCATTAAATATCCATTTACATGTTATAAAAACGTAATCGATTCTTATTTCCATTTATTTTTCTTACCATACAGTAACGTTTTCATTTTGAAGTTCTTCTAATGATCGCGTCGTTTCATAATTACAAAAAATTATTTACTTTATTAGCTATTAAATCTTTAAGAATCGATAAAAAATGAAAAAAAAGTCTATCGCGGCATCGATTTCAAATAATTCCTGTACTTCCCCTCTACTTAACAGTAAGCGGACAAAAAATTAAAGGGAAAACATTAAAAATGGACAATGTACAAAGTAACGGCACGCATTGACGTATCTATCGCGGAAAAATTCGACTCGGCGCATCGTCGCGCAAGGAAAACTAATTCGCGCGTTGAATATTTATCAGGTTCTTGGGTACTTTTTTTTTTTTTTTTTGCGTAAGCGACGACACTTTTACACGTGCACGCTTACGTACATAATGAGCTAGATGCACACGTGTATACATAAGTTGTGCAAAAGCAACTCGTGCACATGTATCCGAGCAACTTGCGACCTTTTCTCTCTCTCTATTTTTTTTTTTTTTTTTTTTATTACCTTCCCCCGGATGATAATTTACGTCACGACGATCATCGACTATTGCATTCGCGTGAATGGCAAATACAGCTTTTGCTCGAAAGATGTGCTTCGATATTATATATCGTTTATCGGTTTTCTAAGGTGACGTTAGCGGCTCTCTTCGTAAACACCATTTTTTTTCCGATCGAGTGAGCGAGAAAAAGAGAGGTAATCGATTTTATTGGATTTTTTTCCTTTCATTAAGAGAAAGTTCGGTTATTCTACCATTTTCATTTTTCAATAATCGACGTCATTATTATGGGCGTAAACGATAATGAAACGTCGCTTGCGCAAGCGTTTGCTTTACAATGTGCGCCTTATAATTTTATTCGAAGGACGAATGAGGTCGAATTTAATATAGAATCAAAAAATAATCATTTGATAATTAACATATCGCGTAAGAAGCGAGTAATAATGCAAAACGCGCGTACATTCGCTTTAAGAAACACTTTAAAAACGTAATATAATGAAAATTACAACTAAAAGCGTTATGCGCATAACATAAAACACTTATCGTCGATAAGTAAACCGACAATTAAAAAATTACATCACAGCTTGGTCAATCGCGGGATTCCCAAGTAAAATTCATCCTATGCAAATGACAGAAGAAAAAGAAGAGGTAAGATTCGACAAAGCAACCTCTAATGGCTAACGTATTCCAAATTCGAAGTAATTTAGATGCGCAGTATAAATTCAGATCCAACCAACGGTTTTCCTTCACGCGACCGGTGCATGATAAAGAAGCGCGAGTCACGGGATTTATGAAACGGAGAGAGAGAGGGAAGGACATGAAATTTTCAACATTCACTTCGATCTTACAGCGTTTCGTATACCGATTGATGCCGTTACGTTGCTTTCCTTTTCACTCCTCTCTGTCTCTTTGTCTCTCTCTTGTTGGCTAGAGCGTTAACTTTTTAAAGTTATGAGCGATGCCTCGTGGCCGCCGCTTTCTTGTTACTTCATCGATGACACGTGGCGCCCGTCGTCTTAATTACGTTTTAAATGAGGAGGATAAATTTCCGAATATTCTAAATATGATTGTATTTGTAGTAAACGTTTGTTATTGTTTACATTATCGATTTATTTACACGCGTTAATATTGAAAATAATAATATTTTTATAAATTCGTACGTGTTTTAACGAAAAAACTCGCGTAATCGGGAAAATTATCTTCTTGCGTCAAGAAAATTTATTCGTGCGATAATAACGTAAACACACAGCGCGCATGTGGTTAAACGCTCGATAGTAGTTATAATAACGCAATAAACATTTTTGCAATTTAAACTTTTCTCATTTTAGGCGTATATTTTGAAAGAAATGCGCGTTTCTTTCTCGCGGACGAGGAATCCCACTTTAAAACCGAATAATGATCGACGATAAATCGATCGTTAATCGCCGAGGTTGGAACGATGTGTCGCGCAACGGCATTCAAGAACGCGACGTGAAATGTCAACAAGTCGTTTTGTGTTTAAGCGTCTGCATACTCTCTCTTTCGTTCTTTCCCTCTCCTTCTTCAACCCTCCCCCCTTTCACTCTCTCTCTCTCTCTCTAACAATGCAAATACAGAAATAACTTACGAGCTTCGGGCTCAAACTTTTCATTTGGCTCAGGGTCGAGGAACTTGGAAAAATGCAGTCGATCGCTATGTTATACAAATATATATGTGCAATACTTTTGGCCCGTTTGTAAATAAAAAAAAAAAAAAAAAAATCTTTTTTTGGACTTTGCGCTCTAGACAGTTGTGTTTCACTTTTTGATTTCGACATTACGTACACGGTTGTATCCTGAGCTGGATTTATAGTTTCGAAAGCCTTGACTTGACCCTCCACGTGCCTTTTTTGTTGTACATATATATATTTTTATGTCATTGTTTGTATACAAACGAAATTGTGTTATTTAGCGCTTTAATTGACGAACTTTCATTTTCTTATTATTACTTTTTATTTTAATCTCCAAAAAAATTTCGTCAAGGTTATATTTTTAACGATTGCCTTCGTGTTTTTACCATTTTCTCATTACTATCGTCACGAAAAGTATATATTAATTATAGCAGAAGGAAATTTATTCCCCATTAATATGAAAAAGTCTAGCTTCGTTAGCGAGACCTAAGAAGACTTAATTATCCAGCGCGAACCACATGTATATATATATATATATATATATATCCATTCAAAAGTCACAAGAGCAAGAAGAGAGAAAAAAAGTATACGAGCGAGAAGCAAAACTCATTACACGTTCTTCGTTTATTTTCTCTCTCTTTTTCTCTTTGAAAACATTTCGAAATTGGGAATCCGCAGAAAAATACATGTTATATATTGCGCAGTTTCATCCCCAGCGGGTGCAAAGTCGTATATATACGAACCGCGAGAAAGAGAAAAAGAAAAAGAGAGAGAGAGAGAGAGAGAGAGAGAGAGAGAGAGAGAGAGAGAGAGAGAGAGAGAGAGAACAATTTGCTCTCAATGCTAATACAACTTTACGCGCGAAGCTATCGTTTTCACGAGATACGCGAGCCTGGAGAAAGTGACAACGACGTGTTCTCGTTGCGAGAGGAGAGCTCGTCGCCTCGTGCCGATTAGTCGACGCTCTCTCGACTACGAAACACATGTATATGTATGCAGTTAAGAATTTCACCGTTGTTTATATTATTCGATCGCGCAACGATTGTATCGACGAATCGAAGAATGAATTAAAGTGAGATTTGTTATACCGCTAGGTGATTCTTTGTATTTTTAAGTGTAAAATGTAATCTACTGTTTTTCGTTTATCATCACTGTGATGATAGCTTTTTTCTTTTAAAATTAAATCTTTACTCGCTTACTTTTCTATAAAAGTTATAATTATACGGAGTAAAAAGTTTCCTACTTTAAAATTGCATTTTAAATAGTGCAAACATTTACGTTTTTTAATGCGTCAAATGTTGAATTATTCATATTAAATTGTAAAATTAGCTACTGAATATGTAGAAATTTTTCAATAGACGCGGCTAAATTTAATAGCCGAAAATCGCATTCGCTTATGTATATTTTAACAACTCGACGGCAAACCCTTCGCCAAAGTTCAATCGTCCAGCTGAAATAAATTCCAATAAAATCTCCGACCACTGTAACCGACGTATACGTGCATATACCTATACGAGTTAAAATTCTATTGCGGTTTAAAAAAAACTGCGCATCATTTTTATTAAAATAGACTAAAAGAATAAAAAAAAAGTAAAAGTCTCATATTCATTTCGCGCATCAAAGGAGCTTCATCGCGCTTATCTACCCAACGCGTCGCACAATCTCCCACGTCCGCGATAGTCGCATCTGCCCTCGATTGCGCTCTCTCGCTCGACTCGCGCCACGCGAGAAACAAAGAACGAGAGGGATAGATACAATAGAAGCGCGACGCAGAGAGCGAGACGCCCTTGATGACGACGATGACGAGGCGCGTGCATAGCCTCGATCGCTCTATGCACACCTCGCGTATGCCTTACTCTGCGTGCTTGACTATCGATCGCGACCCCTCATCTTTTTCAGCGCTAAAGTTTTGGCTTTTAAATACTTTTTTTTTTTTAGTCTTTAGTTCTTTTCTTTTTTTATATATTCTCTATTTACCGGTCGCGTATTTTATCGATGTTTGAATGCACAATCACACGAAGGGGCGAGGGTGTAAAACGTAATCGCTCGGTTCGTTAGCTGTCGTTTTCTATATAAGCAATAATATTAGTTGCCCTTGACGGTTATATGTATAAACTAAGCGACACGATGATTGATTGCGCTTGATTTAGAACGGATTGCCGACAAATATCCTTTCGTCACGTACTGAAAATTTTATGAGTTCTTTCGACGGTTTTTTTTTTTTTTTCTCTTTTTTAATATATATTTATTTTTAATTTTTTAAAGAAATAGTAAATGTATAATGTATGATTTTAATAAAAATTCTTAAAATATTAAAATATTATTAAACAAGTTTAATAAACTAATTCATAAAAGTTTTAAGGAAAAAGTAAAAATTTACTCGACAACTAGAATAAACTTGAATGACACGCAAAACTGTAGAATATATTTACAATCGTTAAATATTTGTCGAGAGCTTTATTTTTTTCCAAACAAAGCTTCACCTCTCGTTGAACAAAAAATAAAGCGAATAAATATTGATCGTCGTTAAATTTAACTCGAATTATACTTAATAAAACAAAAATAAAACATTAGCAGAACGTTACTCAAGCGTATTTAATATAAAAAACGATTGGTCAAGCCGGAAAAAATATAAAAATATCTATCCGACATAAAAAAAATTTCCCAATGTGACGCACAGAATTAGCGCGAGTCTAGGTATTTCACCAAAGTATATATATATGTATATGTATATGTATATAAGCGCAGCTCATCCGGTGATTATATCTCTCTGGCTAATTGTCCGCTTCGGACTTTGTACGAGAGGAATTCCCTCGTTTATCAAAGGCTCTTCTTAACGAAATGTAAGCGTAGGCGGGGACTTTACAACGAGCGATTATCAGGGATAAAGATATTGTTCTTTACATACGTTACAGATTTGCATATGTGTATGTGTATTTGTGTAGTGTGTGTGTGCGCGCGTGTGTGTGTTTATAGGTGCGAGCATCGCGATGTCGTCGACCGGCCACTGTGTCATATTAATAATGGAATATTTTCTCTCTCTTCTTGTTTCAGTCTCAGGCCCACGCGGAAACAACATGTCTATCACGTCCGTGCAAAATACCACCGAGAATCTTTCTCGTCATGGGTAAGTTTCACTTATTGATATACATATACCTTTTATTTTAGAATATAAGCTCTTGTTTCATTCGACGATGGGCTTCTTTTTTTTTTTTTTTTTTTTTTTATATATATCATTTTTTTTTTTCGTTTCATCCGCTTAAGCAAAGTTCTTTGTTTCTCATTGAAATGACTCTGTGGAAATAATTTTTTTTCAAGCGCATCGTTGTGCGCAAATTATTTTTTGCCATCGGTGCACTTTAGAACTTGTATAAAAAAATGTTTTGAAATCATTTGATTAATAACCGCGCCATTTATTAATTTATAAACAATATCTTACTTTAACGAGACAAATTAATCAAATAATTATTTTTTTTTTCCTACCATTTATCGCAATTTCAAAAGTTAAAAAATTCTTCGCGCTACAAAGTTCAAAGATAAGAAATTAGAACGTAGACGTTACTCATTAGAGTGGCTGCGTATCCGATTTAAGTATTTCAAAGTCAATCGAACTGATTTATTTCAAAATTATGGATACGATCTAATGAATTTTCATAATTACCGATAATAAATCGTTAACCGTTAAAAAAACGCTTGTACCTGTTTTTTTTTCTAACAATTCAAATTAGCATTGCCGATGGAAATTGTTAAAAAAGGATCTTTTGTTATTAAAATTTATTTTTTAAATGTAATGTTAATTGGCACTCGAAAGACTTTTTGCATTTACGTCAGAATAAGATTTTGGTTTATAATACTTTTAAGCTCATTATGAAAATTAATATTTCATTATTTATTGTTATTAAAAAAAAATGATAAATTAATAGTTGTTGCGTAATAGTCGAATTTATTATCCTTTTTTTTCTTCAAACAAAAAATTTACACTTCAACAATTTTATTGTATTCAAATTTATGCAAAAAATGGAAAAAATTGCGATTTTTGGTCAATTTACATTGTCTTTTAATAACAGTAAACTATACGAATGCATTCAAAATTTTTCCATTCTTAGGTCCGTGTACCGCTTCATTGATTTAAACTTAAAAAGTCGATTTAACCGTTCGGCATAAGTGTCTTTAAAAATCCAATGAAGACGCGTTTTTTTTTTTCCCAGTTATTCAACAATAGGACGAATAAAATTACCAAAGCCTTTCACCCATGCTTTTATAAACATTTCCAATTCTAATCGCGATCGACTTGCGTTGATTGCTCGATTGCGCGTACGGAATGTCGTGTGCCTTGCGTGTTTTTTTTTTCCCCTCTCTTTTTCTCTTTGAATGAGATTTTTGGCTTTCTTCGTAAGTGTGGCATATTACCGTTTATGTTTTAAGCGCCGTACTTATCGCAACTATAGCGACAACATTTTCTAATAATTCGATAAATTTAACGTTGATTTTCCAACGAATTAATTTTATTACCGCAGACCGCGCGCGTTACGTAATCCCTCTACGCGAATTCTATTAAAAACGTCGATCTACATTATATCGTGAACCAATTTCGCGACGACGGAATCCAAATAAAGATCAAAAGCTCAAAGTCTCTAGACGCGTTTGTATATGTGCGTATATAGCAAGAGACACATGCAGGTAATATAAGGAACATCACAGTCACGCGGGCTTTTATTCCTGGCTGCTCTCGTTCGACTCGCGGCTCGTTTTCTCATTATGCCGCTGTGCATCTAAACGGCAGCTGTTTCCACGCGAGAGACGCAATTTCCCGATATATATATATACGTACACACACACGCGCACACACACACACGTATAAAGTTAATTCGTAAGCTCGACTTTGTGAAATTTTCTATCGTTTTTTTAAAATCTTTCTTTCTTTTTTTCGTCTTTATCAGAGCCGTGTGTATACGCGTTTAAAACTTAGCGCGTGATCGATGCGTTCTCGATTAAATTACAACACGTACGCGTTCGATTAGTCGAGTCCAACCTTGCGCGTTGATAAACGCGCGTGCGTGTTTTTGCATCTCTTTTTAACTTTGCTGTATGAAAGCCTTGAATCTCTATTCGGCCACGGGAAAGTCGAGGTCTTCGGACGCTCGTGCGTCGGTACTTACACGCGCTTCCAATTTTTTTTTTTTTTTTTTTTTTCAAGTTAATAATAATGACGTAGACCTTTTCATTTGGGTTTTTTTTTTTTTTTTTTTTTTATAAGTGTTTTAGTAAGATAGGAACAATTTGCTGCGAAGGTGATTGATTAAAATTTATTACTTTTCTCAACGAATTTATTCCGTTAATAACGTCGTCTTATTATTTATGCAAATAAAAAATACTTAACGGCTGTACACACGTGTAAATTTTTACTTTTACGTTATCTATTTAATTTATACGTTTGTTTCGATTTTTTTTTTTTTTTTTTTTTTTTTTTTTAGTGTAGCTAGCACATGACTTATCTCGATATTAATTGCCGTAAACTAACTTTTTATATATACATAATTCTATTCATTTACAATTTCTTAAAAATAAATCATCGTATTACATAAGACGACAGTATTACATACCCAAATAATGGTAAAGCTGTTCAAAACCGACCGGATTTTTACATATTCTTTTATAATTAACGATCACAAAGAATCAAAGCTATAATCCCAAAAGAGCGATTCGCGCACATACATGAAAGAAATAACCGTTTGCGAAAAGCTTCCGAAAATTTTGTAAATAATTCATGTCGCATGAGAGAGTATGCTTATATCAACATCTCCTTCTTCACTCTCTCTCTCTCTCTCTCTTACGCACGAGCGACGATTCATTCATTTTCTTGCGCAAGAAACGATCTTTGCAAAAAAAAAAAAAAACGAAGAAAAAATACTTCTTCCTTCTATTGATTTACAATTCTACACATTCACTCGCGCAGCTAAAAAAAGACCTCCGCCGATTATATTTTCTCGCGCGTTGCTCTTGCAACGAGGAACTTAAAAAAAGATTTCTTTTTCTTTTCCTTTTTTTTTTTTATCTATAAATATGTATAGGACTCGATGAGAGCTGAGAAAACGTTTCGGATGTGTGTGTATATATATATATATATATATATATATATACACACACACACACACGTACACGCACATTTAAATACACATTGCGTTTCGAACGCGAGCTTTCGAAAGATCCGAGCAGTATCTCGCGCTCTTGGAATTCACGATCAACGCGTGCATCTCTTGCGGGCATTAAAAATGAGCGCGAGAGACTAAAAGAGTTATGTGTATCTATATGTACATTACTGTCAGGTTCAAGAGCGCACCTAAAACCATTGAACCTCTTCCTTATTTTCGATTATTTATTTTTTTTTTTTTTTTTTATTCTTTGAGTATATCTATATGCATGCAAACGGCTCGTGACTTTGACGTATCTTATCTTATCAATCGATGGACGCGACCTTCGACACCGGATTGCATCCATGTGATATTGTTACTTAACGGAATTCGTCGCGTCGTAAGAATATTCAATGGTACTATGATATACACGGTATATCTTGTTTTTCAATATTGGATTAGTACGTTAGCTTTAATACTATATGGTTCGCCCGTGTTTTTTTTTTTTTTTTTTTTTAACAAGATTTTGATGTTGGTATAAATTTAATTTTTCGCTTAGATATATATATATATATATATATTTTAAACTTCCGATGAAAAATCACGTTTCTCGAAACTTTAAATGCGCATTTATAAAACGACGTGCAGTAGCAGCAAAGAATTAATTTATACGATAATATTTAACGTTTAAAAAAAGTGCGCGAATGAAATTGCAAACTAATCGTTCACCGCTACCTTTTAATTTCCGGGTCAGAGCAACGTAACGCCTGCGATCTAAGCTTTTTCTTCTCTCTCTTTCTGTGTCCTCAGTCGCTCCTCTCTATAATGGATGAATCGTACGACACGTGATTGAACGAGTCAGGCACACGAGTCGCTCGCGTGCACGAGCTACGTATGTACATACTCACTTTTATACATATACATATTTATAGTCGTACTTAGAAAAGCAATGTCGTAGTCGTAGTCATAGTCGTAGTCGTCGTCGTCGTCGTCGTCGTCGTGCTTCCGAGATTTGCATTTCCGTCGAGGTGTATACACGTACACTTTGTCTTCGTCTTCGTCTTCGTCTTCGTCTCGTTCTCGAAGCAGTGGCTTCAAGTTCAAGGCGTTCACGCGATCAAAATCTGTGACCCGTGGTGGTCGTGACCACGCGCCGGTTTATATTTATATACACGTCGTTATATGTATATCGGGATTGAACGTTTAGAGGTATAATTGACGAAGGAAATTGTTTGTTGCCTTAGGCGCAACCGAGTGGTTGCATTGGTTACATGATTTATCGACGTCTATCGATTTTGCTGTTTGAATTTTTGGAATTTATTGTCACTACTCTTTTTAAGCGAATTTATATGAATATAAATTGAAAGTCTTAAAAAAAAGTCGCGTAATTTTTTTTTCCATTTTTTTTTTTTTTTTTTTAATCGTGTTAAATTCAATCGTACAAAAAATATTTAATTTAAAACACGCGAGAAGATTAAAAACTTTGTTCTTCGCTGTGATAAAAAAAAAAAAGAGAAAGAAAAAAAGAGCGGCTCGCCCGTTTTTTTTCCCATAATTTTAAAAACAAATATTCATGAGTAACAGCGCGCATAGCTCGCTCTCTTGAAAAAGAAAAAGAAGAAGTATAATGGTTGAAAATTACTTTTTTTTTCGACTTCGTATGCAAATTCGCGGGCATTTTTCTCACGCTAGCGGTAGAAATTGCGAGATTAAAAAAAATTCACGTTAGCGCGCACGCGATGATTCGCGAACGTTACGCGAAGTAGCGAAATTTTCTGGACTTATTGGCCAACGATTTCGGACGTAAAAAAAAAAAAAAAAAATGAAGAAAAAAAAAAAATTAATGCGAGAGATTGATTCTTGTTAGGTACATTTTTTTTTTTTTTTTTTAGTAGTAGTGTCTTAAAAAAAAAATGAGCGGTAAACATTTTTTTCGTCCCAACGACGTTGCGGCAATTTAATAATCGCGTTTGACGACGTTGCGACGTTTAATAATCGATGCGACTTTTGTCGTAATTATAGATATCGAACAGTTGACTGGGACAATTTTGTACGATCTTTGAATTTTCAGTTGCGATCAATTTTCATGCTTACAGTGAAACGTGTCTTCGGTGACCTCGAGAATCGTATAGAAACGTAAGCGGTGCGGTCGTAATACCGCAGAATTCGCTCTTTCTCTCTCTCTCTCTTTCTCGATGGAAGATAGCACGTCAGAATGATAAACGACTCCAAGGACGGTAATTAATGCGACAACGTTTATATTAATAGACGTAGCTCGTAATTAAATCTCGATGAATATTTCGTGGATCGCAAATGGTTTCGTAAATTTGTGCAATAATGCACCGTGAAACCTATGCATGCTGTAGTTGCGATCGCATATAATTCTCAATTTTGGTACATGTATATATATATATATATATATTGTGTATATACATTCATCGATCGTCAAATTATTTGCGAATATCGTTGTTTTGTTTATCATCGCGTGTAGACAATTTTAATTTTAATTCCGACCCTCCCAAAAAAAAAAAAAAAAAAATTGCTCGCGTAACTTTTTATATGCATTTTATAACGGAAACGTTTTAAAAGTTAACCCTCGAATTTTCCGCGATATCAAACCTTATATACTTTGTCAAAAATTAAAGGACAAAACGATTCTAAAATAACATCGTTTGCGTGCTTATTACATACGTATTATCCGATAAAGAAACGCGAAGGAGCATTAAAAGGAAGGAGGGGAGGGTACATACGAGGCAGGCGCGCTCGTGCCGTAACAATCACATCACGCGCGTCTATCGCACGAGTGCGGATTCTCATTCCGTTGTACATTTACGTATATCGTATAACGATCGGTTACGTAACGACGTGTAACTCCTTGTATACTTTATATCACCGATATGCGGCGCAACTAATGCATTGCTTGCTCGAGACAAGCGCGCATGTGCTTCATTATATCAAAACTTTTTACTACTTATTCCCTTTTTACGTAAATTCAATGCTGTAAAAAGGTTTGCGCTGGCGATTGGGTTGAAATAATGTTTTATTAACGGTGAATTCAAGATAGGATCGATTGTTTTGGTGTTACGTAATGTTGAGGTGTACACGAATGACTTTGGTGTTTAATATTGCTCAAGCTTGAATCGTAATTTCTAATTTTACCCTAATGATGCATCGGTTTTTTTACATCGTCAAAGATTATTTATGTCCATTTTTTGAAATATTCTATTTAAATAGGTAAATATTTTTATTTAAAAATGCACTTTTTGACAAAAATTTGTCGAACCTTTGAAAAAGATTTAAACGAGACGCAAGAAAATATTTTGTTAACAAAAAATTTGAAAATAAATGCTATGTAAATGTTAATTTTAATAATTTCAGGAGCAACATATCCCTGTCCTGCCACAGTCTTTGCGGTAGCGTAGACGAGTCGCTGGGTTCTCATCCTCAGTATCAGGACACCATACTCACAATCGAGGAACTCCGTGCTCAGCTCAACTCCTGCTTCACGTAAGTAGTATTACATTGTCTTTTATTTCAAAGCGAACATCTACACACATAAACACACGTGAATATTTTACTTTGTTAAAAGCTAAAGAATCAATCGTTGCGCGAAAGCTTCTTTTCTGCGAATAAAGAAGCTTCCGCTTTGTCGTGTAAATTGCGCACGTTTCTCGCTCGCTTTTTAACAACTTCCTCATCTATTTTTACCGGTCATATCTACAGCTGTGTTCTTTTGTTAAAAACGCTTGCGTTTCGTGCATCGATCGATCGTATCTTTTACCGAAATACCGTGAGAAAATTAAAGTCAACGTCTTTTCGCGTGAAAGACGAAGTTTGCCGCTTTGTTATTACTTCGTTAACTTAACGCGGCTGTGTCGATACTTTTTAACGAGTTACGAGCCAAGAATCTTTAACTTTGGAACGATGGAGAAAAATAAGTGTAGTGTACACGTGGAAAGTGGTAGCATATCATCTCGTTGTTGCCTTCCACATACTTTGTTGATTTGTTTACGTTGGGTAGTTTCGTTTTTTTTTTTTTTTTTTTTTTTTTTTTTTACATTCTTTTCAAATTTATAATAAAATCCACGAATTTTTGATCAAACCAGTTTCAAAACGAAAAAAGGACAATTAGACGAAGCGATAAAATACGAGGGAGGACAACTCGACGCATATTAAACTGGATAATTCGAGCTCGAACCATCTAACCCAGAGGAAGTACGATCATCGACCGAGTCGAACGTTACAAACGTACTCGGGAATAATAAATAAACCAATCTATCGTCGAGCGCGCTCGCGGTCTAGTTAAATTCGCGTGGAATACGTCGGACGACGTGCAGAGTTGCGCAACAAACGAGTGGCGCCGAGGCGTCGACCGAAGAATCCGGCGCGATACGAAGACATTTGCTTCTTTTTTTTTTTTCCTTTTATCCTCCCGTTGATATAATCGAGCATCGCGGGCTTTGAGTTTGAGCTTAAGAAGCGGCGGAAATGCCTGAATAATTGCACTATGAAACGTTAAAAACGATCAACGATCGGCTGCGTTGCGTTGGAAAATTGAATATTCAAGGATTCTATCGTTTGTATCGACTGTAATATTGTTCGAAGGGCTATTTATGGAAAATTGGTGTTAAGAGACGATGACTCGATTATTACAATTTTTTTTTTATAAAAAGTAAAGAGAAAAAGATTATTCGACCACTCGGTAATTATTAATTCAATATGAAATAATCGTAATCACCCAAGTAAAACAAACATTTTTCACCTCTTAGGGAATCACGAGACCGTCGCGACGTCTAACCAATATCTCCCCTTTCAATTTTCCAGATGCGGAGTATCGTGGAGCGAGGAGCACGTGTCCCTCGACTGCAGCGAATGCGGTGGCTACTCTCTCCAGAGACCTTGCCCAATGTGCGACGGACGCTGCCACACCGCTTGGAAGCGTGACCTCACCATGGTAAGATTTCTTTACCTCTCACCAATATTTATATATATATATATATACACACACACACGCATATCGGTTAACCAAAGCCTTAATTAAATCATGATAAGGACCTAGGTGACCTCTGCGTTGCGTAAGGCGCATCTCTATCGGATGATTATTAAATTCTACCCCGGGGAAATTCAGGTCTAGTTGTACGATTACTTTCCATGATGCTCTTGCTGATATACATTTATTTTCGTTCGGATGAATTTCTATTTTTAAATTTTATAAAGATAACGTAATTTGTAAGGCGCAGTTTATCTCAAATTTTCAAAAAGTTTTTTATATTTCGAATGCAAATTAATAGGGTTGACTATCGTTAAAATCTATTGTAGTTATACTTCACCACGCGTTTTATAAAATAAACTAACCATTACGTTATTTTTTTTTTTTTTTTTTTATTACAGTCGCATACAAGTGGCAAGGCCCGATGGATCGGCGAGTGCGGCTTGGGCTGCGGCCCGACGCTCGAGGAGTCCCTCGTCCCGGCTCTCGAAAAACTGAGAGCTACCTCGTGAGTGAGTCCGGAACCCGAGCAGGCGGATCAGCAGCAGCAGCAGCCGCAGCAACAACAACAGCAACAACAGCAAATACAGCAACAACAACAGCAAATACAGCAACAACAACAGCAAATACAGCAACAACAAAACAACTGTGCACAAGACTTAATACCACCACCAAGCCATTAAAAAAAAAAAAATATATATATATTATATATTAGCGCGTCGCGTCGTTCACCGACTACTGCTACTACTACTACTACTACTACTACTACTACTACTACTATCACCACCACCACCACCACCACTATTACTACTATTATTACTACTATTATTACTATTATTACTACTCATCCTCCTTTCAATTTTTCATCATTGCATCTGCGAGAAGGGCGAGAGAAAGAGCCACACCATTGGCACACTCATCTACACGTCCATTATTACATTCATACACACTGCATTCATACATAGTGAGCGAGAAAAAATGAATTTTGAGCGAATGCAAAAAAGCTTGTGTACAACGCGTTACTGGAATGAATACAGAAAGATTAAAAAAAAAATTCGTCTTTGGACGTTTGTAACACCGTCTGGATGTTGTCGAGTAAAATAAACACGCGGTTGAAGTACCGACAACGATTTTGTGGATGGGTGCGATAATTGTTAAAGAGATAAGATATCGATAATTCATTAGAGTTTAAATATTGCAAAAGTTATGCGCGCACCACGACAACGGCCACACTTATTATATCTCATCAATCGGCGTTGCGCGATGTGTCGAGAGCGCGCGCAAGCAAACACATTATATTAATTGTATAAGAAGTATATTAAAAAAAACAAAAGCTATGCGAGTTCCTGAAGGCGTCGGATACGCGCCCACACACGTGTGCCGAAGGCTTGTAAAAACAAAAAATAACACTCAAAAATAGAATGAAAAAATCTCGACCTACATACATAATTGAATAACGAAACTTTATGCTTGTTTTTCTCTTTTAAAGGAAAATAGAAATAATAAATGCTACCGGCGCTGTGTCTCTACTTGTCGTCGTAAAAAGCCTTTGAAAAAATTATGCACACGGTGTAAATGTATACGTAGAAAGAGACGGCGTAACTGTCGCGTTTATCGAATATTATTATAAAACATAGTTAATTGGATTTACGTCAGCGTAAACTCCCCCGTTCGATATTCCGTTTATTTCGTTTTTATTTTCATTTTCGCGTTCCTTAGTTTTTCTTCTTATTCGATTGTTTAAAACCACACCAAACGCGGGAGTATGAAGAAAAGCAGATCAAGAGCAGAGGTGTAAATATTGGAATTATGATGGTGAATGAAAATTTTTTTTTAGAATCTAGTTACCCGATAAAATTCAATCCTCTGATCTTGAGTTTATAATGATATATGGAAGATGGAATTCGCATGGCTCAAACCGCTTAGTAGTTAAACCAGAATTTTTTCTTTTTTTTTCTTTTTTTTTTTGTAGTATGAAAATAGCGACAAAATTGTTGTTGGTCGTATCTCAGCGTGAGAAAGACTATACACTGTAATTTTGGCAAAGTTTCGTTTAATTTAATCTTATTTTTTTCTTTCCGTGACTATTAAAAATAATGACTACGTCGTCCTTAGTTAATAGACGGATTTTGAGAGACTGTCTCCTTATGTCGCGATTTTCGATTATTTAATTTGTTGGTTTCATTATTTCATTATCAACATCGCCTATTATACTATATTGAACAAGGTACAGTTAAAAAAACACTAGTACGTTTGACTATAAAACATAGAAAAATCGATTTCGTCGATCCGAACATTGGGACGAGACTCGTTTGTATGTTACATATGTGAATATTAGGCTAATTGAAACTGATAAGACTAAGTGCATGGTCCGATAGAGGTATTATATTTCCGACGACAAAATGCGATTCTACTTTTTCTTTTTAATGTCGAGTAAATTTTTTATTTCAATGTATGTAATAAACAGTTGTATCAATTTTGATGGATTTTTACAAAGAAACTTTTATTAAAAATAAATGTAAAAGATTGTAAAATAGTAAAAATGTATTTGTTTTAACGTTTTAGAATAAAGTTTTGACTATTAGATAGCTTGACCTCTCGGACAGAACACAACAGAAGAAAGCGAAAATTAATAAAATAGCGAAATGTCGGCTTAAGTGTTTGTGTAGCTCACCAAGTAAATAAAGAAAACGACTTAAAGGGAAAAGCATTTATGTCATCGCGAATTGAGCGTTTGACTTCTCCGTGCACAATTTTATGATAAAACTTTTAGTTTTCTCCATGGCATCCATTGCATTGTTTCAAAATACGAAAAAAAAAACGTTTTATTTGGTTTCCATTTTTTTTTTTTTTTTCATCGTCATTCGTTCATCATTAGATATAAAAAATTAATTGTAAAATTTTCTGAAGTATTAGGTATCGAGGCGAATTCTAATTCGATGCTTTAGAAAATATCTCTTCGATTGTAATTTTATTTAATCTTGTAAAATTTTTATTTATAGCCGTTGATAATTGGGCTCAATAAACGATACTTGTCTATAGTAATTAATTGTGTATCTTGATGAGAAAAAAACCTTCTCTTTTTATTCCTTACTATATTTACATTCAATGGATATTTAATTTTTGCTTAATATTTTATACTCTGTATATATTTTTTAAATATAATCAATTAAAATAAATGATTTATTTTAATGCGAAGAAAATTATATTAATAAAACAGACAATTTATTCAATTAAAAGGTATATTAATATTTTTATTAACAATTTTCTCAATCATTTACGCTCATACACCATCCACAGCAGCATGTTCATACGATCAAAGGTAATTCAAAAATATATAATATAAATTATAACCAAGTTCGTACTTGTGCCGCAGCTTTAAACTTTATTTGATGCGCGTGCAGTGTTCGGTCATTTCACAGTCTAATGAAAATGTATCAAATAGCAAAAGATATTACGTACGGGCATAATAAGCAGCCTCTATTTCATAGATAACGACGATACATCTTTTTTTTTTTTCCAACTTATTACATTGATTGAGATTACGTATAAACATGTAAAAGGTAAAGAAAAATTCGTCGAAATACTGGTAACGCTATTTGATCGCTTCTCATTTAATACTTCTTAAAATTATTGATTTTAAATTACATGATTCATTCAGTACAATTGAGAAAGCGATGTAAAATAAAAATTATCTTCGATTACAATAATCGTGCACCGTAGCATTAGCTTCTCTTCCAATTTTTAGCATTTACTTTTACATACGAGAATAAAAGCCTTCGCTTTTACAATGGATTTTTATTTACAACAAAAGTAGCAAAGAATTGCCGCTATGCAAAAATTAAAGCGAAGACAATTTTATTCTTTCAAATATCGATGTTAAATTATTACTGTCTAATCCCTAACTTTTTCTGCAGATTAAGTATAAAGCCGCATTTCATATGTAGTGCCTTATATCAATTTTAAAATATTAAAAAATTATCGTAGCTTGTTAAATTTTAAGTAAACATTAAGAGGACATCTTTTCAAAAAGTTTGCTTGTACATTTTTTCTAGTGTTATTTTTACTAAGGCTACATCTCATAATTGATCGTAAGTTACGACTTTATTTTGCACCATGGATTATACTTGTTTGGAAAGCTTTTTTTTTTTCGTTTTTTTTTTTTTTTCGAATATTTCTTTGAGCACCCGGAAAAAGGGAAAAGATGAAAGTTATTTGGCTTTGGTAATTTCCTAAAAATAAATAATCGGGTGTTTTTACATGTAGTCGAAATGTATATGAGCTAATAATAAAATTCACAAATTCAAAAAATAATAATAAAATTTAAAAATTCAAAAAATAAACCACTCGAATCATTCGATTTAAATTAGCGTTTTTTTTCTTAAAGGATAAGTCTTGGTTTTTCCATAATTTCGAAATTCATTTGTATAATATTTTTAAATAATTTAACCGAATTATTATAAGTGAAGGATAAAAACTACATAAAAGAGTATATTTCAGATAAACTATTTAATAGGAACGAATTGCCGGTGGTACGGTAGCACATTCCTTCTCGTCAAGTGTGTGATCTATGACAGGCCTGAATGTTATTTGAACCTTTAAAAAAATAAATAAACGTATTACAAGGTAACAAGTATAATTATTCGTTATAAATGTCAATGTAACTTATAAAAAAGTATTTAATATTTGAAATTGTTTATATAGATAACCTACCTTGCCAGTTTTTGGTTCAATGTGCGTCAACGAGTGCTTTCTCCAGTGCTGATCGAAGGGTTTAGGTTGCTGTCCTTCAATAGGCTTACTGTAATCGTATTCATCCATTCGGTCTTTGAAATCCTCCCGTGCATGAGCTCCGCGGCTTTCTTTGCGATTTTCGGCTGCGTAGATAGTTTGCATGGCATTAATCATAAGATTTTGCAATTCCAAAGTCTCGATCAAGTCAGAATTCCAAATAAGCGATTTATCCGCAATTTTAAGGTCGTCCAATTTTTTGTACAACGCTGACATTTTGACACAACCTAAAATTGTTTTTTATCGATATAAGAAAAATTTTAAATTCAATAAATAAATCTTTAAAATAATAAACGTAAAGAATATTACCTTCTTGCAAAGTATCAGCCTGTCTGAATACAGCAGCATGGGTTTGCATCGTCTTTTGCATATTTAGTCGTAATTCAGCAGTAGAAATATTTCCTTTTGCATACCTTACGTTATCAAGATTTGCTACCGATTCCTCACCAGCATTCTAAAGCATAATTAAACAAATTTATAAATTACGAGTATAGAATGAAAAATAATTTTATAAATAAATAATTATTAATCAATTTCGGAATTTGAAGTTCAATGTTTTGCAAAACTTACAGGTCGAAGGCTTCCAATCTTTTCGCCTGGTTTATTTTCTTCTGCAATTGTCTTCGCACAAGCTCTACCGAATACAACTAAATCTAGTAAAGAATTCGCACCAAGTCGATTAGCACCATGAACCGATGCACAAGCTGCTTCACCGCACGCGTACAAACCGGATACAACCGTATCTTGATCATTCTTCCTCGTCAAGACTTGTCCCTTGTAGTTTGTTGGAACTCCACCTAAAACATAAAAAAATTCAAATTGACATTATTTAAAATATTAATTTTTAAATGTACATGTAAGGGAAGCATCGATTACCCATATTGTAATGTACGGTAGGTAACACGGGAATAGGTTCTCGAGTAACGTCGACACCGGCAAAGATCATCGCAGTTTCAGAAATTCCTGGAAGTCTGGAGGCCAATTGCTCGGGCGGTAAGTGATGCAATTGCAGGAAAATATGATCTTTTTCGGGACCGACACCTCTAAAAAGTGAATGATTTTTTTTTGTTTTTTGTTTTTTTTTTTTTTTTTTTTAACTCTAGCTGAAAACTGCAGAATTTTATAAAGTAATAAAAAAAAGCAGTTAAATCTAATCTTACCTGCCCTCGCGGATTTCAATAGTCATTGACCTTGAGACTACGTCTCGAGACGCCAAATCTTTGGCTACAGGTGCATAACGTTCCATAAATCTTTCACCCTCGCTATTAACTAAGTAACCACCCTCGCCACGGCTACCCTCCGTGATTAAACAACCAGCTCCGTAAATACCTAAATATATTTATTTAATAAAATTGTAATATTTTGAAAATTCAATTTCAATTTTTTTATATTGTCAAATAAGCATAAATTTTTAAACATTTTGATTTAAGGGAATAAAAAAAAAAAAAAAAAAAAAAAAAAAAAATAATTATCAAATAATAATCAATAGTCCTCACCAGTCGGATGGAACTGAACAAATTCGAGATCTTGATTGGGTAGATTAGCGCGCGATACCATGGCTGTACCATCTCCGGTGCATGTGTGAGCGGACGTGCAGGAGAAGTAAGCGCGCCCGTAACCGCCGGTCGCGAGGACCGTGTTCTTCGCGTGGAATCGGTGCAACGTGCCGTCTTCGAGGCAAAGGGCGATCACACCCCGACACTCGCCATCCTCCATCAGCAGGTCTAAGGCGAAGTACTCGACGAAGTAGTGGCAATCGTAGCTCAACGATTGGCCGTATAAGGTGTGGAGTAACGAGTGTCCGGTTCGATCGGCGACGCAACAGCAACGGTGAGCTTGACCGCCCTTACCAAACTTCAGCGATTGACCACCGAAGGCTCTTTGGTAAATTTTGCCTGGATTGAAAGAAAATAATTTTTATCAATGAGCTGACGATTTTTTTTTTTTTTTTTTTTTCGTAAAATTAATTTCGTCTAATTAAACTAATACAATATTTTATATTGTTAAAATTAAATATTACAAACATAAGGTATTTTATATTAATTTATCGTCAAATTATAGTATTGTAATTTATGCGTGAAAGACTTATTTTGACTAATACAAGAATTGTTCGAATATCGATAAATTAATAGATCGAAAATCCACCTGTAAATAAAAAGAGCTTTTTATTTACAAAAACTAACTTCAATATCTTAAAAAATAAAACAAAAGAATTAGTGCTTAACAACCAAGCAAGGATTTGTTATATCCACTAATGTCCCTTTCTAAATTCTATATCATAAATTTTCACGTTATGAGAAAATTTCAAGAAAAAAATGACTCGAAAATTTTAATGACTTGAGTAAAATATAAATTTAAATAATAATAACCTTATTCAATTTTCTGCTTAAAAAAATAAAATGGAGACAGATGAAGTGAAAGAAAATGCCGATGAACAAGATGAAAAAGATAAACAAGACGAACGAAGCGAACTAAACGATTGGGACGAACATAACGAATGGGACGAACAGGACAAACAAAACGAATGGGAGGATCAGGACAATCTGGATAATCAAGCCGACCAAGAAGACGAGACATTAAATCAAAAAGGGAATGATAGCGACGTGGAATTCAACGACGATGAAAATCATCAAGAAAGTCAGTCCAACGCAAGCAGCAAGTCATCAAAACAAAACAAGTAATTTATGCAGTTGAAGACAGTAGTAATTAGTATAATTAGTATAACTCGTATTACCATGCAGAAATTTGTTAATTTATCGCGAATCGAATAATTATTTATATATTTTTAATACAGTTTATTTAAAAATTAAAAAAGCCCTTACAAGAATACTTTAACATAAGAACATTTTAAAATAAAAATTATAGACTCGTATCAAGATCGATCAGTCCAAAAACTCAACAGTTGTACCATCCACAGACCAAGCAGAGTTGGAAAAGTGCTAATGCATTTATAAATTTTGTACAAAACTTTAGAAAGGTATCCAAAACATTTAAAAGTTAAATTAATACATTTTTTGTGAAATTGATTGATTTATTACTTTAGGATCATCCTGACATTGTAATGGGACGAAACATTTTTCAAATATGTGGTGAAAAGTGGAAAAGTATGTCGGAGGAACAGAAGCAGCCTTACATTGAAGCTGCAAATTCTGTGAAGAAATCAAAACATAGAAAACATAGTGTTCCTTGTGATCAACAACTAGTTAAGAAATCTGTTTCGCGTGTTTCTAAGCGAAAAGCTGAAACCAAAAGAAAAGAAACAAGCCAGAAGCGGACTAAGGTTGTTCTTACACTACTAATCCTTGCTTATATATTGTTTAAAAGTTTATAAAGTAATTTTTTATCAGGTAACAAATGTTTTGATCATTTTTAATTTTTTTTATGTAAGGCAATTAAGCAAGATGCATAGAGCAATTTGGATACTGATATAGCAACAACAACAGTTCAATCACCGACGAGTTATGCTGACAGTTTTTAATAAATATTATTTGTGAAAGTTTTGTGTTAAGAATTTCTTAATCGATAAAATTTTTCATTATGTATGTTTTCCACACAATTGAGGGAATTAATATATTTGAAATTTTCATAAATATTATGAAAATATTATGAAATTTCGGTTGAATTAAAGTTTATTGCAAATGAAATTTAAAAAAAGATTTAAAAGAATTTTATAAGATACTAAAAATACTACTAATAATTATTTAATATATAAATTAAGCTATTAATATAATTTATGTATATCAATAGCTATTTTTCTTATAACTATTATAGCTTTTTATAAAAGATAGTGGACAGATTAAATTTCTTATCTGTTTAGTTTTTCAACTGTAAGTGCAAGCTTATTTATCATTATTTATTACTTGATTAAATTTAATTAAGTAATAAGATAAATAACAACGCTGAAGTGTATTAATTAATATACCGTCTGTAGTTCGACTGAAAGGCATGCCACAATTTTCCAATTCAATGACAGCTTTTGGGGCTTCTCGGGTCATGTAATGAATAGCATCTTGATCTCCAAGCCAATCTGAACCCTTGACAGTGTCATACATATGCCACTGCCAATTATCATCTTCCATATTTCCTAGTGCTGCATTAATACCTCCTTGTGCAGCAACAGTGTGAGATCTTGTTGGGAATAATTTTGTGACAACAGCTGTTTTGAAACCTTCTTCAACGAGACCATAAGCAGCTCTGAGACCAGCTCCGCCAGCTCCAACCACGACAGCATCATAGGTATGATCCACCAGAGGGTAATTTTTGGAAATTCCATCAGAAGTCTTAGCTTTATTATTTGGTGTGTAATGGAGAGAACGTTGAGATATTATTGGCAGGCCTAGTTTATTCTAAAAGAAGTTTTAAAAAAGTTTGAGAAAGTAACATAAATTTTAATTTTTAATTATTTAAAAAATTATTTTATTATATTTTTCAATTACTTAAAAAAAAATATATTTTTTTTTTTTTAAATCAGCATATTTTATTTGTAATTTCTTTATTCAAAAAGAAATGTTCAATAAGTTCAATTATATTTCTTTAATAATTTAAAATTTAAACTCAATCAATTAAATTTGATTAAATTAAAATTTTATATTAAAAATTTTATCAAAATTTGTAATATATAATCTAAAAAAATCATTGTTTTAAATGACCTAACAGCCAAAATAGTAAAATATAGAGTAGTTTAATTGAATTTAATCGATAATTTATTTAAAAAAACGTAAATCAATTTTATAAGAAAACGTTAATTGGGCATTGAGAGATAATTATGTTTTATCAAAGAATGTACGCGTAGTATAATTCCAGAAACAATTGTTTGAGTGCATATGTGTATGCGTTATTATTGTCATTAAATTTGTATTTTACACAGATTATATAAATATACAATGAATAATTTTTATCAGAATCATAGTAGTAGTAGTAATTTGTCATGATTTACAACGATTCAATAAGAGGTTTATAATCTAGTAAATTGACTATTAAAATTTATGTTAATTAGAAAATAATATTATATAATTTTGCCTTTTTGAATATAAATATATGAGATCTAACAGATGATTAGATATGTACTGTAAGAATTTGCACAATTTTGCACAAGAAACAATATATGCTTCGTTCTAGAATTTAAATGTCAATATACTTCTCTATAACAATCAAAAACGTGATAGTTTTAATTTACCCATAATAAAAGCTTAAAGAACATATCTATGAAATATTTTACTTTATTTTTATAAAAATGTTTAAAACCAGTATTGTGTAATTTTATTTATAATATCGTTATATAAACGTCTAAATATATGTAGTAAAAGTTGCATATGTGTTTTAAAAACTAAATATAAAAATCTGAACAAAATTTTTTCATTACAGTTATAATATAAAATTCCTTTCAAGGTTATAATTTTACCGTTAATTATAATTAAATAAGAATTTTCATTGGAACTTTAATAAGCAGATGTCGAAAAAAAAGACTATGTAAATATCGTAAACAATTGATTCTGAACCAAATTAATGTGCTTTCTTCTTCCAAATTTTGTATACATGCTGAATATCTTGATGACCAATAACAAAAAGAATTATGGTACATGATTCTAACATCTTTAATATAAGTAGATAAGATAGTGTAATACAATTTAGGCAAAAGTTAAGGGAAATACGAATCGCGCGTAAATCTTACGTAACCCCTTGATTTAAGAAGGTGGACAATAAAATGGAATGAGTGAAAAATGTAATGGAAAGGGGACGATTATTATGCGCAACTGGAGCAGGTGAATTAGAAAATAAAAGAATAGCACAGCGGGGGCGTTGAGAGAGTGGAGCTCGCACCGCCGGTCTATAAAAAATTATGTAACCAGTAGTTTCAAGACAGATAAATGATTAATTAAAAATCCTTACCAGCGTCGTGGATGGCAAGCCCTTCGACAGGTTGCTTGCAATCTTTAACATTCCATTCATCTTGTTATTGTATTTTTAATTCTTATACCACTTCTGAATTATGTATATAAATCGATCGAATGAAGCACGTAAATTTTTTCAAGGCAAAATTATTTAAATTTTAACAGCGCAGCGTGCGCAGAAGAGGAAAAATATTCGTTCTTAAATGTATAGCTTTTTTTTAATCCGGCAAAGCTGTTAAAGTTCCGGAAGGTGAATCTAACACACTTCACCTCGCGTACTTCTCGTACGGCAACGTGATGTGAGTTAGCTGTGTATTTTATACAATTATTTTACTTTTTTTCCACACCTACGGACAGTCTTGTATATTTACGTATGAGGTAGTTAGCAGACACGCTTTCGTCCGTCGCGATCTCGTTGCACCGACTGTGGTATTCTGTTTCTTGTCTCTTTTTCACATATACATAGCATTATACATATATATATATATATATATATATGTTAGAGCGCGTGCCACATATATAGATAGTGTAAATCGAAAGAGAGAGCGAAATGGAAGAGCGTCACCCAATGTTACCAATGCCCACATTTTCCTTGTACAATAGCGGGAGTTATTTTTAAGTTATTTGTTCATTATTTTATTAGACTATTTACACGTTATTTACTTTGTAAAATTTTGAATTTTTTCAAGTTTAAAAAATATAAAGTTATCCAAGAAAATAATAAATTGTTTATAACTTCATAAAATTTGGAAGATTTAACTGGATAATTTTGTAGTGTCGACACTGGCTATTTCAGCGGTAAATTTAAATTTTATTTTTTTATTGTAATTGCATATTACGTGTTATTTTTCTTATTATTAAATTTAAAAATATTTTTCTATATTATTTATATTAATAATTTTAACTTATAATTTTATTTGTTAATATATTCTTTTGTAAATTATAAAAATTAACTCGTAAAGCAAGGAAAAACTTTTTCTACATTTAAAAAATAAATAGTAAATGATAAAATAAAAAATTCATTGATAAGAGATGCAAGTAGATTTAATCGCATATCAAACAATTGAAATAATGTATATGTCAAGAAACATAGTCTCTTTCATGTTTTTTGAAATATCGGTTGATGAATGATTAAATTTATCTTTTGTTTACTTTCATTGGATATGTTTCAAAAGGATACGCAAATAGTAGCTCATACTACTAATATAAAATAATTATCTATACAATTTTTAATATGCATATAATACTGCATTCTACTTTTTAAATGATTAACGAAATTTTCGTAACACAATATAAAAAAATTTTTTTATAATAAATATTTAATCGTATATATTATAATGTAATAAAATAATGTGTAGTAATTTTTCCTTATCAGCGATAAATAAAATTTTCATCTAAAAAGTAATTTAAAATTGTTTTTATTAAAATAAATACATAAGATATATTCCGATTTTAATTGCATTAATGAAAAAAAAAAAAAAAAAACAAAAAAAAAAAAAAAATGTTACGAAGTACATTTACACAACTCAGTTGCGAAAAAAAATGTAAAATATATGAATCATTCGTAAGCGTATGAAAAATAAAATGAAAAGCAAAAAGTTATTCAATATCTTTATTCAATAAGCCGGCGTCAAATCGACAACTGATAATAGTCACAACAATACAATAAGAATTACCATTAATCAAATTCAGGATGGGGTTAATAGTAGAGAGAGAGAGAGAGAGAGAGAGAGAGAGAGAGAGAGAGAGAGAGAGAGAAAAAAAAGAGAGAAAAAAAGATGAAAGAGAGAGACAGGCAGACAGAAAGTGAGACAAAGAATGGGAGAGCACGCGTCCATTCGATGTTAATTCGTAATCGTCGGGAAAGCGAAAATATAACCACCGGCAGGCAGACGTTGTTAAGTAACGAAGTTCAATCGAGTTCGTTCGACGTTTCGATTGACACGCCTTGATTGTATGTCTCTCTTTCTACTTCCGATGCGTTATTATTTATTGCGGCAAAAGACTTTTTACGCGCTCAATAAGCTCTTATGGCCGGGGGAACGTGTTGAGCCTCGGTCTCGTCGAGTGTCGTATCGATCACCGGCCGATAAGAAATGCAAATCTGTTGGAAGTTTACGAGTGGTTACGTGTTAAATTTTAGTTTTTGCTTTTTTTTTTTTTTTTTTTTTTCTTATTCTTATTTCTTTATATTTTGCTGTATTTTGAATAATTTAATAAAGGTTTATCATTATTTGTTAAACGAAACACAAATATGGATATTTACCGATCCGTCTTCTTGAGCCCAAGAAAGAGTGTGCTTTCGCCAATGTTCGCACAACGACCGTTTACATTGTTCCTCGATTGGTTTCGAATAATCGTATTCGTCGATTCTCTCCTAAATAAAAACACAATTGAAAACACAATTTAAATCATAGGATTACTTTGTAAAAAAAAAAAAAAAAAAAAATTCTCACTCTGAAATCATCTCTCGCGTGTGCACCTCTCGATTCTTTACGATTTTCCGCGGAATAAACGATATGCATACTGCACAACAATAGATTTTGCAATTCCAACGCCTCGACCAAATCGGTGTTCCAAATCATCGTTTGATCTTGTACCTAAATAATTTTTCATTAAAATAACGTCGCTAAGGAATAACGTTTTTAATCGCTCTATTAATTGCACGTCACGCTTACGCAAACGTCGGGCAAGTCGCAGGTGTAAAGTTTGGTTATCTCGCGACAGCCTCGCTGTAGGATATCGCAGGTGCGAAATACCGAGCAGTATCTCTGCATCGTGCGCTGCATTTTGTTTCGTATTTTGGGCACCGGAATGCAACCCATCGAACTACGAGTGGCGTCGAAACGGCAAATCGCTCCTTCTCCGACATCCTGGATGAAATACATTTACTATAGAGCGGTAAATAAAGTAGTGTAAAGTCTAAATTGATAACGAGAAATAAAAAAAAAAAAAAAAAAAAAAAAGGCAAGATTTACCGGAGGTAGATCTTCGTGACGTTCTCCGGGTCGAGTGAGGCACTGTATATTGTCGGCAATGGCTTTTCCAAATACGACGATTTCCAACAGGCTGTTTGCACCGAGTCGATTGGCACCGTGAACCGAACTACAGGCTGTTTCTCCGGCTGCCCACAAACCATCGATTATCGAATCTTCTTCGTTTTCTCTCGTTAACACCTTAAACGTTTAATTATTGTTATAATTATTGTTTTGTTGTTCGTTAAATTTATTATAATATAAAAAGCTCTTGTTCGTTAAAAATTTTATTATTATCATTTAAAGTTACTAAAATTTAATTATAGAATTAATAAGTGAACCCTATCTTAATAATCGTATCGCATCACGGTAATAAATAATATACCTGAGCTCTGTAATTTGTCGGTATACCGCCCATATTGTAATGCACGGTAGGTACGACGGGAATCGGCTCTTTCTCGACGTTCACGCCGGCGAAGACCCAAGCTAAGTGTGAGATACCCGGTAATCTTGTACGGATTTTTTCCGCCGGTAAGTGATGCAGTTGCAAATGCATGTGATCTTTGTCTTCCCCGAATCCTCTGAATGTTGGTTTTGGAGAAAGAAAACATATCGTTGAATTTTTCAATTATTAAATTAAAAATCATTTTTTTTTTTTTTTTTTTTTTTCAACGTTCTAGATATTTAATTAAATAAACGAGACGAAAAGCGATAAAACATCACCTTCCCTCGTGTATCTCGACGGTAATAGAGCGGGAAACGATGTCGCGAGACGCGAGATCCTTGGCGTTGGGCGCGTACTTCTCCATAAAGAATTCGCCTGCCGAGTTGACGAGTTTGCCGCCCTCGCCTCGAGTTCCCTCCGTCACGAGTACACCGCTTCCGTAAATTCCTGCACGAAGAAAATAAAAGGTGAGCTTGTTGCGTATACACCGAGACATGTAATTCATTTACATACATATATATATATATATATTATTTTTTTTTTTTTTGCTTCTTTTTCTTCGTTGCCGATGTTGTCGCTTGACTATACGACGAGCGTACAGTAAAGAACCATTGTACTTTCGTGGGAAAGTCGTTATGGCGAGCTGGCTATTTTTATTAAGCGCGTAAGAATGGTGTATGGAAATGCGCTTGTGAAATGTACGAGAGGTATTTTGATTATCAGAGGCGCATATTGCTTCAATTGTGCAAAAAATATTAATAAAATGCATTTTTTATCGCGTTCCTTTCTTAATTATACCTAATTCGATTGTTTTATCTTTAAAAAAAAAAAATGAATAAATAAATAAATAAAACAATCTTTTTTTTTTTTTTTTTTTTTTTTTTTTTGAAATTTTCAAATAAAAAGTTACATACCGGTTGGATGAAATTGTACAAATTCCATATCTTGAAGCGGTATACCGGCTCGACTGGCCATAGCCATACCATCGCCCGTACACGCGTGCGCAGCCGTGCACGACTGATAAGTGCGGCCTGCGCCCCCGGTGGCTAAGACCTTTTATAATTTACATTCGACAAATGTATATGAAAAAGTACATCGAGAGAAAAATTTCTCCATAATCGTATCGACGATAAAAGTTTAACGGCGTAACGTAACTCACCGTGTGATGCGCTCGAAATCGATGCAAAAGTCCAGTCTCGAGCTCCCAAGCTAAACAACCGCGACAGCATCTACCGTGGAACAACAAATCGAGGGCGAAATATTCGACGAAGTAATGCACGTCGTAGCGCAACGACTGACCGTACAAAGAATGCAGAACCGCGTGTCCGGTACGATCCGCTACAGCGCAAGTTCGATGCGCTTGGCCTCCTTTACCGAAACGCAACGATTGCCCGCCGAATGCGCGCTGATAGATCTTACCCTCGTTCGTACGGCTGAATGGACAGCCTGAGAGAGAGAGAGAGAGAGAGACGTGATTTTTTTTAAATTTTATTAATAAATACGATACGTTATAACGAGTCATTAATTAACTTTATTTTAAAGCAAAAATCTTACCGAAATTCTCGAGCTCGTAAACGGCTTTGGGTGCCTCTCTCGTCAAAAAGTGTATGGCATCTTGATCGCCGAGCCAATCGGAGCCTTTAACGGTGTCGTACATATGATACAGCCAGTTGTCCTCGTCCTCGCTGCTGATAGCCGCGTTTATGCCACCTTGAGCGGCGACGGTGTGCGAGCGCGTCGGGAAGAGTTTCGTCACGACGGCAACGCGGTAACCCTTGCTTCCTAAACCCAACGCCGCGCGTAAACCGGCCCCACCAGCGCCGATTATCACGACGTCGTAACAATGCTCCACCATTGGATATTTCTGTCCGAGTTCTCGTTAATTTTTCATGAGTTTTATTTATAACGGGGAAAAAACAAAAAAAAAAACAAAAAAAAAACAAAAAAAAAAATGATTTATTTAAAAATTGTTGTTAATTTTTTGCAAGAAAATTGCTTGGGAAAAGAAAAGTTTTTTTTTTTTTTTTTTCTTTTTTTTTGTACTCGTTAATTGCATTAAAATGAGCGTAAAATATGGCCGAGTAGTAAAATTTTTTTTATCGTATTTTTATCGAGCGATAAATTATTAACGAGCTTTAAATATTTAACGCTTAGCTGTCAAAGTCGACTATTGGTAAAAAATAAAATAATTTTCAAGATACTTACACTATCAGATTTGCATTTAATTTTATCTGTAGTATTAACGTTCACGTGAAGACTTCGGCATACTTTCTTTCGTTGCTAATTAAAAATTAGTATACAATAATATTTCACTGATGATAAATAATTATTTTATATAGGTACGACATTTAATTAAACTTACGAGGAAAATGTTTGTTAATCTTTGCAATCTGAACATTATTTATTTATTTATTTTTTCTTTAATCTAATCAAATATTCTAAAACTAATAAGAAACTATTTTTACTTTACTATCTAAAAATTGGTACAAAGAAGAGGTTGGAATAAAATCTCAGTTGTCATTTTAACATTTGTTTATCTATATACGATTTGGAGAGGAAACAAATGAATGAAAAGACCATAAATTTTTTTCTTTCATATAAATACAAGCATGGTTTATTTTTATTGCACTTGCAAAAATACATATTCTCATCTAATGATAAATCACGTATATATACTAAACATGATTGTACGATTAAAATTGATGACTTCGTTGTGTGAGTGTTAGTCATTTTTGCTGTTTGAGTTACCATGTTATGCAACTTATATTTTACGCAATGAATAAATAAAAACAAAAATTTACATATTGTTTATTATATTAATTTTTCTTCCTTTTTGCTTCAAACGTTATAAATTTTTAGATTTTCAATTGATATTTAAAAAATTAAAAATGTTCGTTCTGTGGTAAATTTTTTAAAAGAACTTTTATGTATTTTTTTTACAATTTAATATCGCATAATTATCCAATAAATATAGTCTTGTATAAATTTTTCCATTTACGATAAAAATTTATTATTTTATACGTTTATAGATTAAATAAACATGTTTTGATTGTAAACTCAATTTTAATTAAAAAAGAAATTGAAATAATCGTCGTACATACAAGTTCTTTTCAGCAATTATCCATAGCATTAAAAAATAACCTCAAGAACGAAAAAAAAAAGTCACGACGAGGAAGATGTTAATAAGTAAAGCATCGTCAACAATAATTTAATAACTCCGACGAAAAAGAAAAGAAAAGAAAAGAAAAGAAAAAAAAAAAACAAAAAAAACAACAAATATTCGCTTTCGTGCGGCTTATCCATATTCGTATAAAGGTGCTCTCATTTAATACATTCTTTCGCAATCTCAATTCTTTAACACAGACATTCGATTAACTGCCTCCCTGTAAGCTTGTAATTAAATTAATTAATATGGCAAATTCGATTAATAGTAAACGACAATGTTTATTAAAACGTATATCGGAGCTGTGTGTTCTGGGTAAACGAACCATATACAATCGGCAAATTTTTATTATAACTTCTTCAATAAATTGCAAAGTCAGTCTTGTTAACGTCGAATAAATTAAGAAAATGACGCTTGGTATTATATATTTTTTTTTTTTTTTTTGGCAAAAATTGAGACAATACATTACCATTTATTATATATATATATATATATATATATATATATATATATATATATATATATATATATATATCTATATATTATTTTTTATGTTTGTGCCGCACTTATGCAAACTTTATTTAATATAAAAAAGTATAGATTAGCTTTTCAATTAATTAAATTTAATTAAAAGTACGTTTAATAAAATAATCAAGACAAATATAACAAGTAACAAAGAAAATGAAATATCGATATTTGTAATAAATTGAAAATTTTCATTTTTGGAATTAGGTTTTTAAGAATGAAAAAAAATCTCTTTGCTCGATAAAATACTTCTTGTATGAATAAAAAAACATACCGATAAAGTGTAAATACTGCATAAGTTGAAATATTATTGGTATAAATGTAAGAAATTAAGAAGAATTGACTATTAAAAATAGTACAAATCATCGTATAAATCGGATAATAATGGCAGCAAAACGGTTATATCAGTTGTGCGCGTTCTATGAACACTTTGACGTTACAGCTATGTAATAAAAGTACATTTTTAAAAAATGAAAAAAAAAAATCTTCAGCGTTTTAAAATTTTTTCAAATGCAACATAATCGTATATAGACACAATACACTTATGTGTAGGAGTCATTGCACATTAAACGGCATTCTAAGCATTTATAGTAACTTAATAAAAAAATGAAAGAAGAAGTAAGCGCTTAAAAATTTTTCTTTACTTAAAACATAAAAAATACATTTTTGCGTAATTAATACGTCCATCGGTTCAGAGCTTAAAAGTACATAGTAATGTATATTATATAATAAATTGCGTTTTTTGTGGCACACCCAAAATGCCGCGTACGAGTTAGATGAAGAAAAAAAAAAAAAGGAAAAAAAAAGGAAAAAAAAAAAAAAGAAAGTACGATATAAACGACAAATAAACACGTTAACGTTCTCTTACAAAACATTCGTTGTTCAGCCTACGAAAAAGGCTTTTTTTTTTTTTTTTTTTTTTTTTTTTTTTTTTTTTTTTTTTTTTTTTTTTTTTTAAGTAGAAAAACGTGTTTCATACTAATCACTCGCGCGTCTGCTAAGACGACAGAAAATCAAAATATTAGCGAAGAGTTTCTCTATTGTACTGTGTTTTTTTTTCTTCTCAATTAAAATTTTTTTTTTTTTCTTTTTCATTTAATTTAATTTGTTTTATATTTTTATTTTCTACAATTTTAAATATCTGAATAACTAAAACTTTACTAAAATAATAAAGATCTTTATAGATCAATTATCTAGATACTTTGGAAATAATATAACTTTTTGTGTCCGACAACTTTAAAATCAGCAAAAAGCACAATTTCAACACATTTTGATAAACTGTCATCAAATCCTTTCAAATATCACATCCAGATAACAATTTTCGTTAAAAATGAATCGCTTGTACTCTTTCTCTCTCTCTATCTCTCTCTCTTTCTCACAATTTCCAAAATCAGCTTCTTCGCATTATTTTTAATTTCTCAGTCGATATAATTCGAGGCACAAAATAAACGAATATTCTCTTCGTAGGCACACATTTAACGGGCGAGTCCGAATCGAAAGCGATCAAAGAGCCAACGGAAACGGCGAGCTTCCTCTTCGACGTCGCGCCGTCGTATCTCTCGTCTCCGATTGTCCGATCGCCGGCAGAAAGCCGTGTGGTACGTTGCATCAGAGGGTGAGCCGTTTGACGCCGCATTCGCAGCAAAACTTGGCCGAATCCGGGAACTTGAAGCCGCACTCGTGGCAAAACTTTGACATCTTGAGCTTGCTGGAACTCACGTCGTTCGCGCTGCGCCCGTGATTCGAATATTTGCGATTAAGACTGTTAAACACACGACGGACAACATCGAGTTACGACACTTAATGCAGAGCTGTTGTTGAGAGGCTTTTTAAGCTCTGCTGAAACTTTTTTTTTTTTTTTTTTTTTTTTTTTCGAAAAGGTAAATTTTGTTGTCTTTGATTTTTTTGTAATTAAAAAATAATAAATTTTAACAAAATTTTAACAAAATTTACCTTTTTTTATACGAAGAGATGCGTCAATGAAATAATTTATTTTTCTTTAACTTTTTTAACAAATATTTAGAATTACTTTTAAAAATGCCACTTTTCGTTACATACGCATCTCTTTTAAATCACATAGCGACAAAACACATAAAAAAAAAAAAAAAAAAAAAAAAAAAAAAAAAAAAAAAAATTAAAAATGTAATTTCACCTGCTGTAAGCTGAATCGGCGCTGAGTTTTCCACCGCACTCTTGTCTTTTCACGCTCTCGGGCGAGGATAGATCGGCGTCGTCGTCGCTGCAGTTTAATCTATTGTTCGTTCCTCTCTGATGAAATCCGTTTATGCCATTTTGCTGACTCGTGCTGGATAACAAGGACATAGAAGGATCGTTTCTCATGAGAGATATCAAAGAGGGTAAGGTTGAGGTAGAATTAACATCGTCCTCGAACGAGCTCAACAGCTCATCGAACAGCGAGTTCGAGCGCTTCATCTCCATGTCGGTCGAGGAGATTATCGAGCTCAGACTCAAATTACTGCCGTTGATATTTTTATAATTATCGTTAGCGCGCTGCTGGCACGCTCTAGCCTCGTTCGAATTCTGTTGTCCTCTGCTCGGTTTGTTACCGCGCGAAATATCCGAGCCGACCGACGACGAGGAGCTCGAAATTTTGCGTTCCGGTGGCTTCGGCGCGGAGGACGAGCGCATCGAATTCGAACGATTCGTCACGGGTCGGGCGAGCCTCGAGTTAGCGCCGTTCGGCAATTTTGATTGTTCATGATCGTTACTCGGTGCGAATTCACCGCCTCCTAGCGCCTGATTTTTATCTATGATTACTCTGCGACCTAGAACGTGCTCGCGTTCGGGTATCAACGGCCGAGAGCCGTTCAACGAATTCGAATTCGACGAGGAGGTTAAGAGCTCGCGACTAAGAGAGTTTGTCTCGGTGCAGTCGCTCGAGAGATCCGAGGACGTTAAATCGTCGAAGCCCGTAGGTGGCGCTATGAGGGAAACTCGTTTATCCGAGGCGGTCTGTTGTTGTTGTTGTTGTTGTTGTTGTTGTTGTTGTTGTTGCTGCTGCTGCTGTTGAGAATGTTGTTGGGAATTGTTATTACCGTTATTGTACTTTACAAAAGCTGAGGAATGAGATATGGGGAAATTTGGGCTGGAATTTGGCTTTTGAGGAGGACAAATCGATGAGCCGTCGGTCGACGATTGGTCACTCGTATCGGAGAAGAGATCGTTGAGTTGCTGCTCTGCTAGTAGAAACGGATTGTAATCCTTACCTACGCCGCTGTAAAAAATATTTTCTCGGTAATTTATATTAATTACTCTATATAAATTATTCCACATTAATTTTTCGTAAATAATTACAATTTATTATTCGTTGTTTAAGTATAATATTTTTCAAAAAGTAAAGTTGGTTTTTAAAAATTGTAATATTATGTAAAACATATATATAGTAATTAATGTAGTAATAATTTTTTGATTATTATTAATGAAATAAAATATTAATTTGCATATAAAAAATCGTGCTCTGTAACGTGTGCTTCTTCAATATTTCACCTGAAAATAAAATGTTTAAATAATCGACCAAGCGTTATCTACGGCGTGCAAAAGAATGAAATAAAAAAAAAAAAAAAAAAATATAAACAAGCGAAAAGTGAGAACGCAACGTTAAAACGTGTAATCTCGCTCGAGAAATCAACGATAATGAAAGAAAAAGACGCATATATCGTGTTAATTTGTGCGAGGAGAACAAACAAGTGCCGTTGAACAAGAGTCTCGACTCGTGCGCGCGTTAACATCGAGCGAGACGACGAATAAGATGTACGGATCGTTATAAAACGTCCCGGTGCGGTGGAAAACTTACATTCTATCTCTAAGAATCATAGAAAAGTCTGGATGCCTGCGAATATAGCTGTTCCAGTCGCAGCGCGGCAGTCGCTCGAAACTCCTACGTAGATGGCTTAAAAGCAAACAAATACTTTTCCTTTTCTTTTTTCTTTTCCTTCTACTAGCTAATATAGTTAGCGTATTATTATTTCTAGTCGTATTTACAGTATAGATTGAAAGATATTATGAACGATGTAATATAAAAACAATAATTTTATGGAAATAAAATTATAAAAATACGCTCGAACTGGAACCTTAAATCATTAGAATGGGACATTTGAATATTATACCGGTAAGTTAATAAATAATATGTATGACCTTCGGGAAAATCTTATGAAATCTATACTTTTATTCTCCGCATTACTTATTTTTAGAACGCCGAGTACGGTTAAACGTCTCGCTATACTCGGTGTGCATCTACTTACGACGCCTACGCAGGTAAACTCTCTTTTCAATCGGCCTATAAATTTTATAAGCTTTTTTTTTTTTGTATCGTTTTGAATTTAACAATCCATTATGAGCGACGTCGTTTATGAAAGCAAATTTTTTTTTTTCTCAACCTTGCGTAAAAATAAAGAAACGATAATCAAGTGTATAAAAAACACTTTTTCGACGCCGTAGCTAACTTGACTTTTATAGACGTTAATGGAGCCATTAAAGTCATTAAGCATTATCGACGAACGGTAAAGTCTAGCGAAAAATTTAAGAGAGTCGCTACCTTCGACGATCCAAGTACAAATGTTTGCGTGTAGGAGGACAGGATCGATTTATAAGGAATCGTTCGGATGGTTTAAGATCTTCCCCGTCGTCGTTTTCTCTAGGTGTGTCGAGCTCAATTATTCCACGCAGATTTTGCGCTTTCTTTTTGATTAATTTTTCTCTGTGATATTCCATACGAGTTTTCCAATCTTGCGCTTGAGTCGACAATCGACTTCCGATGTTTGGAAAGAGCGAGTTTTCACGACCAATCGAATCGAGTCTTGTTATCGTACAGATTTCTTTCTCGAAGTGTTGCACGGGTTTTTCTGGAGACGAATTCAGTAGGTCGGTCAGTTCGATCGTCGAAACAGAGGTTTCTTCGTTTTTTTCGATGAAGCTGCCGTTCAATCTGCCGCGCATTAAAATTTACATAATATAAAAATTATTTACGGAAATTCAATTAATAAATTTTACTTTTAAAGAATTATTTTTATCGGGTAGTTTTATATAGTTTAATTTTAATTTATATAATATTAATTTTTCAATTTAATCGTATCGTTTTATGCATAAAAATATTTAAAAATTAAAAAATCTAAAGACGATGCGCAAAAATATTGGAAACTCGATAATAAGTAAACAAAAAATCAACGTTTGTCTTCGGTGCTATATATATATATATAGTATATATATAACGTAATCTGGATACGATCCAGTTTCGCAACCCAAATACCTCACCTTAAATTCTTACTCTTTCGTGTCCTAACATCCGTAGTCGGTGTCCGAGCCGACAAATCGATGCCCTTGATCCTGCTCGACAACTCTACGAGCGTATCTTCGTACGCGGCGGGGAATCCGGCAATATTTCCCAAGTCGGAATTAACGTAAGACACATCGATCTCCTTGAGTAATTCGGACGCGTTGCTCTCGTTCTCGTCCGCGAAATCATCCTCGAATTCGAGCATCTGCTGGTCTTCGGTTCTTACGCTGGATACGTCGCTGAAATTTGCCGCCTCGTTCCTGTAATAATCGTAAGCGAGGAAAGCCTCGTCGGAGGCTTCGTCGCTCGCCGTTTTATTTTCGTTCGTAGTTCGGGAGACAGTTTCCGGGAGATTTTTCACCGCGTAAACTCCGGCCCTCAGCTGTCGCGTTTCATTTTTAGACGTCGTCACGACGTTTTCTAACTTATTTCTCTGCTGTTGCTGCAGCTTGCGTCGTTTTTTTAACGGCTTTTCCTCGGAGGACTCGTCGTTTGCTTGCCGTTGATGGCTATGAGTCGGATTATACGATTCGTCGATTACATAAGTGGCGCATCTTTGACTCGAGAGCTTCGATTGGGTCGTCTGCGTTTTTTCGTTCTTTAATTTTGAGCTGTTTTTTTTCACATCTGCTTTTCAAAGTAACATTTACATGATTTATTACTTCCATAATTATAGTTTTCTATTTTAATCTAAAATTTTATTAGAGTTGATGATTTAGAATATTTTTTTTTTTCAAGCCACTAAATGTATAACGAAAATTATAAATGTCATAAAATATATAATTAATGATGTAAAATTAAAAAAAAAAAAAATTATCTAATTTTATCCAATTTTAATTTTTCAAAATTTACACTTTAAATATTTGTTTCGAAATTACGACGATGATACCTTTTAATTTCTCATTCAAAATGTTTGGCATGCTGTGACATTTTTGTGGACGAGTCATTAAACTCTCTCTCATTATTTTCGACATTTTTAACTTTTCGTTATTTTCATTCCTCTTCATGACAGAGTTTACATCGTCTCCTCGACCATCGCAGTACTTGAACGTTTCTAAATTATCGGTCGACGGCGTTGGCGTTTTACATTCGATCGATTCCGATGCATCGTCGCTCTTCGGTTGCGATCGACGCAGATCAAAATTGTCGTCGAATTCGATATTCTGACGATCGCTTTTTTTGAAAGTCTTCGTCGAAGCACTCGAAAGATCGCCATCTTCGTCGTCGGAATCGTAGCTTCTTACTTTATTCTTCTCGTCGTCGTTAATCGTATCTAACGAATCCTCGTTATTAAGCGATAAAGATTTTAATCTCGGCGTATTTTCGCTGACATAAGTTTGATCAAACGTATTACCACTCGATACTTCATTATTGTCTAGAAAATCTGATTCTTTACAATTGTCCGCGATCGTAAGATTCGACCTGTCGCGTTTAATCGTTCGTACTTTGTCAACCATTTCATCCATGGAAACGTAATTTTTATCATCCTCGCGAGAAACCATTCTTTCATTTTGCTCGAATTCATCGGTGGTTGAATTTCCCTCTTCCAAGCTCGACAAGCCAGTTATATCGGAAAGAATCGGCTCTTCTTCCTTATCGATACTTTCGATTTCGTTGCTCTTGTAAGCGTCTTCGCGAATTTGCTTCCAGGTAACGAAATTACGTTTTTGCTCGATTTCCGTAATCACGATTTCTTCTTTGATTTCAACCTTTTCCTTATTTAATTCGACGTTGTCGTTAACTTCGATTTTCTTAGAATTTCGACTTTTTAATTTTAATTTTTTCTTCGGCTTTTTTTCGACTTTTTCCGGGCTCTCGACGGAAGAGTCTATGAATTCTTTTTGTAAAAAATTCGAGACAAATCTCGCCGATGATTTTTGCGAGGAACTCGAGGACAGAGAATTTTTCGATTGTAGGATTTTTGAGGGAAGTACCTCGGAGAGCAAGAGAAGACGACGGGAGCAAAACATTTGTTTTAGTGCCGGAGAATTTAAGGAATCTTGGAAATCTTGATTTTGTCTACAAGAAAACGGAGATATTGCGTTTTGTTTTAAAGTTATGACTCCATAAGTAATCGTTAAAATTATAATTTCGCTAATAATAAAATATCCATACGTTAGATATAGAAAGAAATTAATATTTTTAAAAAAATAGACTACAATGACAATAATCATTGTAAAACATATCTTCAATGTCAACGAGTAAGTAGAAGTTTTAATATGAATATTTCAAGGAATGGAAACGAAAGCGCTATACATTTGACACGATGTCCTACATTGTTGTAACAAAGGGTAGAAACATGTACGTAATAGCCTTAGAGAAGCAATTAGCTTTTCAACAACCGAGTAACTACTGTACCGCTACGGTTATAAAAGATTCTTAAATATTCGTTAATCAACTTAAAGCGAGAAATATAAAGCTCACAAGCTCGACGGCTCACCTATTCGAGCGATCCACAGCGCGAGATTTAAGCGGCCCGTTGTTTGTAATCGGCGATTCCTTGTTTGTTTGTCCTGGACGTTTTCTATAATAAAAAAAAAAAAAAAAAAAAAAAAAAAAAAATATCGTTTAAAATATAATATATAAACGATAAATTTTATAACTCTAAATCTGTACTTTAAACGTATGATATTTATCGTTTGAAATATACAATAATATCTCGTTATTTTAAAATTATTATTATTATCTTTCCCCCCATTCATATATTTATGCAGTAATTCTTTCGGCAAACGAGGAAAAGCTACAAAGGCAAAATTACATCAATTGCATCAAACGATGAAAGGAAAGGAAAGAAAAATAAAACGAATAAAGGACTCGGAAATTCGAAGAAAAGCTCAAATTGGCATCGAGCCAACGAGGCCGAAGTAAGTTTTAGAAACTTACAAGCCCTCGCTCGCTTTAATGCGTCTAAATGGAAGGGCGATTTCGTAAGCGTCAGATATATGGAAGAGGAGGATTTTAGTTTTAGTGCCGCTGTATTTCACGATGTGTTTTTCTTTTCACGCTTCTCTCAGTTTTCGTTAGGGCTTCTTCATTTTTTTTTTTTTTTTTTTTTTTTTTATCAACTTTGTACTCGAGAAAGACGAATCTTTTGGTTTATTTTTGAATCTTAAGTTTCTGATTTATTCAAGTGTTTGTTGGAGAAAGTTATGCGTGTATAAAAGATTTATTATTTTTTTGTTTTTTTTTTTATTGTGAGATGAAAATTTCAACGCGATTTAATTTGTTAATCGATTATTTGAAGAGCATATTCGTTTACGTTTTTAAATTCAATTAAAGCATAGATTGTCTAAAAATTTAATAGTTTATTTGTATTAATTTTACGTTTCAATGTATATTGGTTATATGATAGATAGAGAGCGATGCGATGCGAATGTGAAAATAAAAAAAGATTTAGCAGACTTACAGTATGGGTAATTTGGGACTGGCAGTCTCGTTGCTCTTCGCCGATATTGTCGACATCGAGGAGGCAATCTGATTGCACGAGTTGTTGTTGGTCTCCTTCATAGGTGAGCGATTCATAAGCGGCGAGTGAGCGATCGTCTTGTGCGCGCCGGGCGAATATTTTTCCCGATTCGTTGGCTTGCGATTCCTGAGCGCAGGTGCGCGATACTTCATCCGCGCCTCCAATCGTTCCTTGGCGACGTTGTTGCCGGTCTGAGGACTCGCGGGTAACCTGGTGGCGCGTTCCCGACAAAACGCCACGTGACGCTCGTAAGACTTGACGCCAAACTGACGCTGGCAGGTCGGGCACTGGCCTTTCTCGTTGGCGCGCGTTGGCGCCCCCGGTGACGTTACCAGCGACAGCGTCGACGGCCGCTGCTGATGCTGGCCCGATTGCTGGCTGTGGTGGCCGCCGTGGTGTACGCCGCCGCTCCCGCCGCCGCTGTGGGACTGCGAGTACGACGCACGCGTTGGTTGCTGCTGCATAATTTTTTTATTTTTTTTATTTTTTTTTTCTTCAAATTTATTATTTACGATTGGTAAAAAGTCAAGCGTGAAATTTTTTTTTTTTTTTTTTTTTTTTTTTTTTTTTTTTTTTTTTTTTTTTTTTTTTTTTTTTATCGCGTATGTATTAGTTTAAGAAAATTGAGTTAAATTGTAGGTTCACATGTTAAGTAAGCGGTAAAAGGCGGAACGGTTACGAGCCATTTTTACTACTAACTTTTGTATCGTACGTTCTTTTCATAAAGTAAATAAAACAAAAAAAAAAAAAAAAAAAAAAAAACAACAACTGAAATATAATAATTTATTTTAAGTACAGTATTTTAAAATAAATTTTTAAACTCGTAAATACTTACGTTACTTTCGAATAAGAAAATTTTCCTCGCATCGATCGATCGTAACAACTTTGACCCAAAACTTTGACTCAAAAGATCGACGAATCAACGCGACGATTGTAAAAAATTTATAAAGTCACGGTAATTTAAAATGTTAAAAATAAAAAGAAAAAAAAAATTCTCAATGATTACTCACGTTATCACCCCTAGCCGCTCGAATGGCGCGTAAAAATTCATCGCGCGACTGTTTCCAGGCATTGTTTGGCTTTCGACGATCCTCGGAGTTTAACGTGCCGCTCGATCGCCTCGGTATATCCGAGATGTGAGAGGTCGAGTGCTGCTGCTGCTGCTGTTGTTGTTTCGGTAAAAATTCGGCGAGTTCGGTGCCCTGTATTCGTTGCTTCGCCGAGTCGAACGGCTTGCGCTTTCGCGCGGCCGTACGCTCGCAGATTTTTACGTGTTTCTCGAGAGAGTGCGGATTGAACTTGCGGGAGCAGACTGTGCAAGGTAACAGCGCGTCCGACTGTTGATCGTCTGAAATAAGAGGATTGAAAGCTTCTTCTTTTTTTTTTTTTTTTTTTTTTTTTTTTTTTCTTATTTTAAAAGAACATTATATAAGTTGATTAATATATAATAAAGTTAGATTAATTTATATACAGAAAAAAAGTTCTTTTTATATAGATTGTAAGTGGATATGAAGAAATAATTGTGATCGCACGTTATATTATTATCGTTTATATAATCATAGCTTTGTACAGAAATTTATACATACATTGTTTGAATTTTGTCTCTCATCTCATAATTGCTTAAAAAAAAAAAATCTTAAAAAAAAACATACACACACACAGACAATCTGCGAAGAAATCTCAAATAATTCACTTCCAGAGAAAAAATTCAAATCATACACTCATAATTTCCTTTGTTTTCTTAACAAACGTTCGTCGTCCCCTCGATCTCACCTCCACGAAAATTCAAATGCACTTTGAACAACAACAACAACAACAAAAACAACACGGAGATTTCGCAATCGAAAAACAGCGAGAGTATAATAACATTGCTCCGTATCTTTCTTTCTCTTTCTCTCTTTTTTACCCGTATGCTATTATTATTTCTCGAGTTGTCACAATGTGTCACGAACACCTGCATTTTCTCGCTCCCCTTTTCCATCGCCTCATGATAAACTTACCCGGCGTAAGAGAGAGAGAAAGAGATAGAGACGGCCACGCCACATTTTCATCGCCCACTCGTTACGACAAGCTTCCTGATTTGGTCCGCGGGAGTTGTTCTCACTTAACTTCGGTTACGAGAAAGAGAGAGAAAGACGGAGAACGCGCGCACGATGAGATAAATCGAGTTTTAGTTTTGTTATTGAATTAACAAAACATTAGAATCGAAACGCTTATCAATGAAAGCCTTTTCCCGTTTCCATGTTCGGAATGTCACGTGCGCGACTGTGTGTTTATGAATGACGGTCGAAGAAAAAGAAACGGAAAGAGAGAGAGAGAGAGAGAAATATAGTGAGTGTTATTGTCTTTGTACGTGAATGGAAATTGATTTTTCGCACGTATTGTTTATGGTTTTGAATGCGCGCTTTGTAAGTGTACGGGTAATTTTTATTTTTCGTTCGATGACGATATCTATTGTTCTTGGATAGACGCATAAATTAACATTTTTTTTAATATTTAGCAATGTATTGTTTTGTTTTATGGTTTTCATTAAAAATAAAAAATTTTGATTTCATTCTCGAAAAATTAAATTCAGTTGAGATCTATAAAAAAAAAGATGTTAAATACTTGATGTATCAAAATTCATTTTTAATGCCTCGGTTGTATTTCCAATTAAGGAATCGGTGTTGAATTTCACTGTGACTTGGGGCTTTCGGCTAATTTTACCATTTTTAGGCACCTACGCTTTAAAAAGTAAAATTTTTACTTCAAATTTTATTAATCCAAGGCGAAATTTGATACTCGAAAAGCACAAAACGAAATGACATCTTGCGTGCAATTATATGCATTTGATATCAATAAGTGATAAATTAAAGATATAAATGCATTAAGGAATCGAGAATTGCATCTAATTAAATTTAAATAAAAAGCAATTTTAATCAGATGAGTTAAGAAAAAAATGAAAAATAAAACATTTTCAAAAAGGTGGGGAAACGGTTACTGAACTTTCTTGAAAACTTTTAGCTCGCGCGTTCGTTACCAAATTTTTCGACTCGTGCAGCGAGAAAAAGAAAGCAGTCGGTGTATATTGTCCTTAACGATTTATTGCCGTTACGGTAAAAAAAAAAAAAAAAAAAAAAAAAAAAAAAACAACCTTATTACCGAAACAGTGAAAGCTATACGTACGCAAGTGCATATATGCAGTATGTGCAAGCGACGCGCGTAATATCTCTCCCATTCTCCTTATAAATTAAGTAAAATCCATCCGACTTAACGTTAGTTTAAAAAAAAATAATATCATTTTTTATTTTTCGTTAAAAATTTAACCGATAAATCGATTGAAATGCCTCTCGATTTAAGGTGAAAGCAACCCATAGCCATATATTAAACAAACATCAAGCGCTCAAAATAGCTTTAAATATGTAAATATGTGTATATATATTCTCGTAAAAAATAAAAACGTCGCGAAGCGAACGTCCGTAATAAAAGTAATCGCGTCTAATCCGATTCGTAAAACGTTAATTAGAAAGTAGCGCGTGCATTAGTTCTCCGATCCTCGGCGTGTTATGTGCCGCGAAAAAAAAAAAAAAAAAAAAAAAAAAAAATACGAAAAAATAAAAAATAAAAAAAGTTCCGTACCAATCGTCGTCGTACATGCATAAAATACCTTACGCTTGACTGTCACATATACACCTCGAGAGTATTATAAAACCGGCATCGCTCTTTGTCCTCATCCGTCTCTCTTTCGCTCCGTCTCTTAGGGATCGTATCAAGGATTCATTCGGATATATATGGAAGAGAAGAAAAGAAGAAAAGAAGAAAGCCAACCTATGAGCTTCGCTTGCCTAACCCACGTTTGTCGCTCGAGATGAAAAAACGGTGACGTCTTCCTATTCCTTTTTTTTTTTTTTTTTTTTTTTTTTTTTTTTTCTTCTTTATCTTTGAAAAAGAAGACAAAAGAGGAGACGAAGGAAACCGTGAGCGTTCCTAGGCGCGATTATCGTAAATAAAGTCGACGACTCGTACGGACATTTTTTTTTTACAGAGGCGTTGGCTTCATTGTCGTAACGTTGTTGCATAGTTTGATTCAATTATTTTTTTTTTTTTTTTTTATGATATTTCGGAATTTTTTAATTTCGAAGATAACGTATAAATTAAAATTTTTACAACGCGTAAATTAAAACCCAATAAAATTTTATATCATTCGATTTAATGAGATTTCCTTATCGACTTCTTAGAACAACTATAATTTGCAAAACATTCGTGATATGCGTATATATAGTCTTCGTGGGAGAAAATATTGTTGGATAATTTTTTAGAAAATTTGATAATTTTTAAAATACTTCATCGATAGTTTATAACAAAACCAATTGTTTTTTTTTTTTAATGCACAAAAGAAGAAAAAACAAGACTCAGGAGAAGTCTATCCTTTAGAATTATGCACACTTGCAAATTCTATTTTTACTTCTGCGTCGCTCGTTCTTTTGTTTTTTTTTTTTTTTTTTTTTTTTTTTTTTTTTTTTTTTCTTTCTTCTATTTTACGAGCTGCTTAATTGCGAAAATTAAGTAAGATACATTTGCGAGCGGTCAACGTTAATAATTACGTTTGCGAAATGGAAATAATGCGAACACGTTGTATAGGATCGACCAATCCGAGGTAGTTGGAGATATAAACATTAACATTCAAAAAAGGATCTCTAGCGACGCGAGCGACGATAAACTAGCAAAGAGAGAACGAGGAAGAAAAAAAAAAAAAAAAAAAAAAAGACGTTTTACCGTCGAGCGTATGTCACGTACGGAGTTACGCAATAGCGCACGAGAGCTTCCATAAAAACATCGCGATCGCTTCTTTCGATTCGACTCGAGTTGTACGCGTGTACTTTAAGTTCATACATTATATGTATATACAAGGTTTAAACGTATATTTTACGGATGTTTTGTAAACTAACGTAACATTTAGATGTTAATATCGCTAATATTATGTATATTTTATGCACTCGATATGAATGAAACAAAAAAAAAAAAATAAATAAAAAAAAAAAAAAAAAACTTGTCGCGATGAAGTTAAAAATATTTTTTGTTTTTTCTTGTTTTTTTTTTTTATCGTTTCAAGGTGATGATTTATTAGTTATCTGTTCATAGAAAACCAAGATAAAATCGTGAGTTTATCAACACCGATAAACTTATTTATCGTAAATAAATATTTGTATATGTGACTCAAAATTGAAATATCAAAACAAAGTTATTTTTTATAAAGTTCATTTCATATTGTGTTAAAAATAGATTCAAAAAGATGTTATGCGGTACAAAAATAATTTTAAAAAAATCTCGTTATGATGATGTATACTCAGGCACTTATTGTATTCAAAAGCGGAAACTTTAACAATAATTTTAGAAAAAATACTCTTTTTTTTTCAATTGTCGTTAAATTCATACGTATTAAAGTCATTAGAATGGTATCAATAATATATGTTAATGACTTGAACTTTATTTAAATATTATCTTTCACGATAAATAATAATAAATCTTAGCTATTAGTTATAAATCTTTAGTTAATTGTTTAAATTGACATTTTCATACAGTAAATTAGTTTTCAGTGCACAAATTCTAAATAAATAATATATTAATCTATAACTCTAGCAGTCATTTAATCGTGATGACGTAAAACCGCCTTATGACGAGATATGCAATAAAGTTTCCAATTAGTTTTTTTTTCTGATTATCTGCGAAGATGCTTTGATTAATTTAATATGATAATTTTAAATCTATAATATTATTTATTCCAATCGTTAAGAATAACTTTCATCATTTTATATACCCACATGAATATTTTTCTTCTTAAATTCATATAAAATTTTATAAAATTTATCAATATTTAAAATACATTGATATATATTTGAAAAAAAGAAAAAAAAATATAAAATATATAAAAAAAAAAAAAGCAACAAACAAATATGTGTAACGCAAGATAGGAGTCGTTCACATCCTCGTTACAAATAACACCGGTCACACGTCACTAAACAACTCGCACTTCTTTACAGTTCGTCACGTTAAAACCGCTACGAAACCCGATTATACCATCGAGGAAAGTCAAAATAATAATATAAAAAAAAAAAAAAAAAAAAAAAGACGAAAAAAGAAAGAGAGATAGAAAAGAAGGTAGAGAAAAATCCGCACCACGAGAAACTTCGATAAATTCCTCGTCGAAGATCTCGAGTTTACGCGTCCCGGTGAAGCTGTTCGCAACGGCGGCGACGCCGAGCACCGCCTCGTCCAATCTCCTCAAGGCCTCGTCTTCTTCGCGTGCCTTGCCCAAATCCTTGCAAACCTCGACGAATCGCGTGAGCTCGGCGGAGGCGCGACATCGTGCCGCGGAGTCGGCTCGCTCGCCGGCGGCCGCTTTCCTCGATACGCAGCAGAGCATCGCCATGGCGCGTCCGTGTATGCACGCGCGCGCGCGCGGACCGCATACACTCGACTGTCTTTCACGCGCCGCGCGAGAATGCACGCACGCCGATCGAGAACGTCTCGAGAGTGCGAGAAAGAGAGAGAGAGAAAGAGAGAGAGAGAGAGAGAGAGACAGAGATGAAGAGATAGCGAACGAGAGAAGAGAGCTATGGAGAGGAGATCGACGAGGAAGGGGGTTTATTTTCGTCTAGGAGTTTTGTAAGCACCGGGACTAGTCCGGGATGGTGTCTGTGCTGCACTTTGGGATTTCCAAGGAAGATGATAGTATAAGCACGAAGCCCTGAAATTTTTCAAAACCGTCCTGCTCAATTACTGAACTGGGAGACGTGAAGTGATTTTAATTTTTGTGGTCGCGAGTTTTGCCGGCAAGATGTTTCCGGAAATCCTTTTTTTTCTTTCATTCTTTTTTTTTTTTTTTTTTTTTTTTTTTTTTTTTTTTTTTTCATTTAGTTCCGGTGATTATTATTATTATGGGAGACGTTAAGTTACCGAGTGTTACTTTAGGTTCGATAAGTTAATAAAAGTGAACGTTAACCAAATAAAAATCTCGATTGAAGTTGAGTTTTTAACTTACGTTGTGAAAAATAAAGTAATTAGTAACCGGTTTATGGAAAATTATGTTGGAAGAACATTATCATTAATCGTTATAATTTTATTTTAATTAATGTCTTCGTCGGCTTTTTTCTTCATTGAGTTTTAAACGTTTTAAGCGACTATATTACATTTGATCGTTTACGATTATTAAATTATTCATATAAAGTTACGTTTTAATTAAAAACGCTAATCGATAATCGTTTATTAGAATAACAAAAATATTTAAATATAAGCTAGAAATATTTGAGGCATTGCTAATTGATCACACGTGCACTTGAAACCTTTTAAAGTACCGTTTATTTCTATATTTAGAGCGCATTATATTATTTAGTATGCCATAATAAAAAATTTATGAAACATTGGTGAAAAGACATTTTTGTTCAACACGTAAAATGTATAAATTTTTTTAAATTAGCACCATTCATTGCATCATCATTTTTTTATTTTTATTAATGTTTTTTTTTTAATTGATGTTAAATTAACCAACACTATTTATGCAAATAAGTTTAATATTGTAACAAAGAATTATATAGTTGTAAATTTGCCTAAATATTAATCGTAAAAGTTAATTAAGAAAAACCAATAAATAAAGAAAATATATTTTTTTTTTTTCCTAATCCATTCCTCGGTAAAACGTTTATTTATCTAACGAAGGTAAATATCACTCGATAGCGATTTCAGCGGTGGACAAATTTAGAGCTAAGAGAGTTGCGCCTAAGAACTCAACAGTGAAAGAGCTGGATTCTTTGCGAGACGCTTTTTCCTCGCGCTAACTGTTTTTGTTCCTTTTTTCTTTTTTTTTTCTTTTTTTTCTTTTTATCTCGTTTTGCTTTTTTTATTTTATCGGCGAGTGTAAAGTTAGAATGTAAACGCGAAGAAGAGACAAGAGAGGAAAGAAGACGTCGCAGAGACTCTTCGATATACGACCGAGTTTTATGAAAGATTATTCTTTAAACCGTCGCGCGAGATAAGAACAAGCTTGCAAAAGGTTTCGATCGATGTTATTGCCCTTTGGCTACTGAACGTTGCTTTTTAATTGCTGTGGGAAAAGTGTGCATGGCTTTTATTACGCACACTTGGCTTTCTAAGAACGCGTTGCTTGAGTGCGTTTTTGTTACGTGTATGTGTGCTCGGGGAACGCTCGAGTATTGAGAATTGATTTTTGCTTAAAATTTAAATATTTTGAGATTGATTATTTGAAATAATTGTCATCATGATGGAGGGGGAAGTTATTTGGGTTTCCGACGTAAAGAAAACTGTTTGTTGGCTAAAAATATATATTGAACTAGAAATGAAATGACGCACGTGAGATAGACATTACCCTAATTAAATGCTTTGAATTAAATCGCAACGCATTCGTTATTAAAACAATAAACGATCGAAATGAATGCGTTAAAGTTTAATAGTCGTCGATGATAGATGCGTGTTTATTGATTTTGAAAATTCTAAATAATTAAATAAAGGATCTTTTGAAAAAATCAAAGAATAATTAAATATTCGATCTTTTTTAATAACTTTTATAAATATTACGATTGGTAAAAATTAATTTCATTAAATTGCATATTCTAAAACTATCAAATACATTTAAGAATACCCAAATAGTAAAGTTTAATTTTAAAATTATAAAATTTTAAAATAAAATTAATTTAAATTATTTTTAAAAGTACAAAATTAAGACAAAAATTAGATAAAAATCTAAAAGGGAAAAATTATCTTAATAATATTCAGAGTAAAAAAAAGACCGTATAAAATAACGTATATAATTAAATACAGTAAACTCGATATAAAACCATGGCTTATTGCAAGCGTGTTATACAATAGCACTGTATAAGCATTGACCAGCAGCCATAACTTTTGCTTTTTAAGAAACAACATCGAACCATACGAAGCTTTGAAACAGCCATTTTTTTATTATAACCTCTCGATAAAACATTTTAAAAATTAATGTAATTCAAATAAAATTATTCAAGAATATATTTAAATTTGTTATCTCGTAAGAAATAATTTAAAAAGACTGTTAAAAATTTTCAATAAAAATCAATAACGATTGATAATAATAAAAAAATCATCGTCTTTGTTAGTACAAATGGAATGTAAACAAAATTTTTTATCGGTAATTAAATGCTTAATTATATCAATAATCTCTATAATATTTAAACTTTCGAACGTAAACAATCTCATATTACTTAACCCCATCGTCGAAATAAAAATCACCGCACAGCGACACACCATAAAGTGGCACCTGCACAGAGCTGCGACATGTCACTCCAGAAGTCGCCGTACTGTACGAACGTAACCTGCGTCAAAGTGGACGGCGATACCGATATTTCAATACCTCGATCGCGCGCTCATCCACCATCGGAGCGCGTCTCTGTTTTGCTCTTCGTTATCGCTCGACTCGCGGCGAGATAAAACGATCGCGCAAAAATCCGTAAACTTTGTAAAATTAAACAAAACGCGGGAGAGCCCTCGCAAAACTTACCCTCGTCGTCGGCCATGTTAGTTGTTGCCGGAGAGTCGTCGGCCGTCGTCATGACGACCCGATGGTAGCGCCTGCGAGGGCGCCGCTGTTAAATCGGCCGGCTCTTTCTTACGTCTTGAACTTATACGCTCACGCGTGTATTTCGTCTTTATGGATCGGTCGTCGCGCGACGTGTTTATTTGTTATCTGAAAAAAGAGAGAATGAGCCTTGTTTTGTCGATTCCGAAAATGTCGAACGAGACCGATTGCTTCTTAACGACGACGACGACGACGACAAATTTAATCGTTCGTACTTCGTTGCAGGTTTACTTTATTCGGACTTATCGATCCAGTGGTAGTGGCCCCCACGGGTTGTCGGCCCGTTTTGCCTGCTTACGTTGCTGCTACTGGTGCTGTTGTTGTTACCGCACGTCATTTCTTCGCCGGCGTAAAGACGTAACGAGGCTGCGACCCACATTGTCGTCTTGAGCAATTATGCGATTGTTTTTCCATGCGCGATCGGTGATATACTATGTACGCGCGCCTTACGATGCTTATCTTTGTAACATATAGTTAATCCAATGATCGATTGCTATATCTTTTTTCTCCTTTTTTTAAGTTTAAGGTTCTTGAAAATAATTATACCGTGCTACGGGAAAAAGTAGAATTCGTTATAAAATCGATGATTCATCAATGTGAATAATTAGAACAAAAGCGATGAATTGTAAATTTCTGTCTGATATTCAAACTTTGAAGATCTTAAATGATAAATGTTTTGTTAAGCTGTTCCATTAATATTAACTATAAAGATTTATGAGATTTAAGAACTCATTAAATACTAATAATAACTGTCATAAATATGAAAAATCAGTTGATCGTTTTATATAATATTACGATTAAAAATTAAATGTTACGTAAATACTTTTAAAATTTGATGTATTCTCCGATGATATCGTTAAAAAGTATCGTTGTAAGCGTATAAAGCATGACTCAAAACGAAGTAAAAAAACAAAAATTTCATTAATAAAGTGAACTAGAAAGTGATTTTTACACACTGAATTAAATGTATGTACTATATATACAAATAACAGATTGCTTAAGATTACCACATTTTTCATAATTCAAAAAAACTAACAATCATACTATTAGATTGTATTGGTTCGATCACCTTTAATGCTGTCGATAATAAAAAAAAAAAAAAACAAAAAAACAAATCACCATCACAACAATAACAAAATTTCGTTTTTTCACTGCACAAAATTTACTTCGGTTAAGGACAATCGAATGTTAAAAATTAAAAAAATCAATTATTTTATTAACGGTCCGTGATATTTTAATCAATCCAGGATGAAAACTATCGCGCGACGACGTTCGTTAACCGAATGACTCGTATTCTTTAGCCCGCGAGAGCTTGAAGCTACAATCCCGCATAACCCCACGACACAACTAAGCGATACATATAAAAATCCGCGCGCGTTGATTTATGGCGAGAGACTTTATCGGTGCCCGCGTCAAAGCGTTCGAGCGCATGATCTACTTTTGCGCGAGAGAGGATAGTCTGCACCTCGTAACGTCTTTCCTTAGCAGCGGTCAGCGCTCATTAACGTCGCCGTGGCTACAAGGACTATGCGGCACATCGATACGCTCGCGCGCGCGCTCGCTCGCTCGCTCGCACGATGAAAAAACGTATAAGGAGTCTCTTTCGTTTGGACGCGTGAAATCCTCCGCGTTGATGATGATGATGATGATGATGATGATGATGATAATGATGACGATGACGACAACGACGGTGTTTTACTTGCGCGCGTAAACGAGCGTTCTTTGGATTATACCTAGCTTTAATTTGCTCGATTGAACGTAGGAAATAGAACGAATTCGGTTATACGAATTATTTGCTATGGAAAATGTAAAGCAGGGAATGGAGGAAAGGATCTTCAAAAAAGTAAAATTTGGGCGTAAATTAAGAAATATTAACATTTTTGAGAATTTGAATTTATCATTTTTTTATCTTCAAACATAATTAGTAAATTATTTAATAAAATTTTTCCAACTGAATAAATAATTGTTATATTTTTATTTAAATGGTATCGTATACATTATATATTTTTGTAGAAAATTATTATAAAAATAATATTAATTGCAGTGTTATTATCTCGTTGAGTAACATATGAACCATTTCATGAGCGACATGGCACTCTGTATGTACATACTGGCGACACTTAAGCATTATGTTTAAATTCCGAAAATGCAATTTAACAATTGCTTTCGCTCAAACTAAAATAATTTATTTATTAATGTAGAAAATCAGTTATTTTATACGATTAATTGTATCAGAATTATAAAACTAAGTATTATTAATTATTTTTATTTAAAATTGAAATTTAAAAGTGCCACGTCAATATTACTTTTATTTACATATTATTTTCTTTTTATTTACATTTTAAAGCTAGTTTATATATATATATATATTTTTTTTTTTTTTTTTTTTTTTTTTTTTTTTCTATAAAAAATTATGTAAACGCTGTGATTTCAGTGTCAAAGGTATTGTGAAAACTTTTAATGCGTGCATAAACATATAGATGAACGTTAATTAGAAGATAAACATAAATAAATATGCGAATAATCAAACTCAGGAGCGTGTTTGTCGCAGTTCACGTTACTGAGTGAAAGAGCGAAAGAGACATCCATTGTATCAATTGTACTGTGTGTAGATACACACTGCAATCGAGTTGTGTGCGCACCAAACAACACAACAGCTGATCACTCGGTGGGCTCGAAAATAATCCTAGAACACAAAGAGCGCAGGTATAAGAGAAGCAGCAGTAGCATGGCCTTGTTAAGTCGTAGCCGTGTCTTCGTGGACATTTTGCAGGTGAGCGACAGACCTTCGCCGTTTCCTTGACCTTCGCGCGTGCGGAGATCGCGCAACCGCTATACATCGCCCACGCTAACATAACCTCAAAGCGTGCGTAACAACAGCGAGAGAAAGGAAGAGAGAGAGAGAGAGAGAGAGAGAGAGAGAGAGAGAAAGAAAACAAAATAAGCGATAAGACTAGACTGCGCAGTCTCTCGGCGCGAGTGCGACATTTCGAAGATGTCCGAGCATTGTCGAAGATCACCGAGTTTGAACATTTTGAAATCGCGCGCGCACAAATCGCTTCTAATATGCACGCTCGCCTTATTCGTCGATCCGTTTCTCGTAATGTTGCAGGTGGGACGATCTATTACAAGGACGCTCACGAGCGGCAGGACTTTGCTCTCTCAGTCGCGGGAGAAGTATGTGGAAACCACTGAGACGGACGGGGTTTGTGGTTTTACTATTTTGGAATTTGGAATTTTTTATATTACACAGCGTTTAATACTTCTACTTTTTCTTTTTCGATTATTAAATGATTGATCTCTTGAGTAATTTATCGAAAATTAAGTGGACCTTTATTTTAGTCAAAAATAAATTTAAATTAATTAAGTTTAGATTTCTTGAGTTCAAATTTACAATTTGCAATTATATTAAAATTTTAAAATATGTTGCGCTAATTGATCTAAATAAAAATGAAAATTTAAAAAAATCTGCATTGAAAAAAATTATTTATAAATGCGTAGGTGAGAAGAATACTTCTAAATCATCAAAAAACAAGAAACTCACTTTCTTTGGATATGATGACTGCAATTCTTCAAAGTCTCGTGACTAATTTCGAAAGTCTAAATCTACGTTCTGTTGTTATTTCAGCGGCACCTGGCAATATCTTTTCTGCGGGTCATAATTTAAAAGAATTGGTTGGTAAATTTATTTTTCATTAAAAAATTAATAATTGTTTGCAGCAATAAATTTATTTATTCGTGTGCATCTTAGATTTCTTTCAATAAAAATTAGATCAATATGAAGAAAGAACCATATGCAAATATTGTTTTGAATCTAAAGACAATCTTTATGAATAATTATGCAATATAAAAATGATTTTTAATAGAAATTATATCATTCTTCGAGTAGATCTTCCTACGTTGAAAAAATAACTAATTAAAATAAAAGAAACTTGGAAACTGTTTTATTTTCTACATAAAAAAAAAAAAAAAAAAAAAAAAAAAAACCTTAAATTATTAATTCTAAAAGTTAATGGTCGCAATCTGGTCGCTGATCTGGTCTTTTAGTAGTATTAAGAATAATTTTGTTCGTTCATTATTACAAGAGATCGAGCGATGGCGAGGATCATCATCGTTCGGTCTTCGAAACCTGCGCTCAGATGATGAAAGCCATTGCCGATAGTCCTGTTCCCGTGATTGCAGCCGTCGATGGTTTAGCTGCCGCTGCTGGATGTCAACTGATCGCTGCATGCGATATTGTCGTGTGCACCGAAAGAAGTAGCTTTTCTACTCCAGGGTAAAGTTAATGAATAAAATAATTGAAAATTTTTTTTTTTTTTTCTTTTTTTTTTTTCTTTAAATGTATCTGCTTATTTAGTAAATTTTCAAAGTATAAGTTTTAGCATATTTTAATATTTCACTATTTGAATCCTATAATGTTTTAAACACACAAAAATGTTTGTAAGTCAAGCTTTAGCTGTTATTTGAAAATATAAACCATATTTCGTACCAAAGAACATAATATCTGTAATAATCAATAATTCAAAACTATAATTTTGATTTTTATAATTTACCTTTTTACGAGTTTATTTCAGCAACTGAAATTATCAAATTAATTATACAAAAAATTTACAATAATAGAATCAGCTTTTTTAAATTGGTCTCAAATTTTTTTAAATTTCGTTTTGAAGCTAAATATCATTAATTTCAATTGGTTTTTAGAGCAAATTTCGGTATATTTTGTTCGACTCCAGGAATCCCATTAATTCGCAACGTTCCTAGAAAAGTAGCAGCTCATATGCTTTTTACAGGACTTGCAATTTCAGCGCAAGAAGCTTACCAAGCTGGATTAGTTAGCAAAATCGTACCAAATGATAAGCTCGGTAAAGTATAATTTCTTTTTTCATGCTCAAACATGAACAGATGTTTTTTTTTATCGTGGTTACTTTTTATATTTTTATATTTTTATCCAAATAAATTTTTACGATTGCGCTATTAGTCTTAATTTTTCAGTAAGTAAATTTAAATGTAAAACAATAATTTTTAATTTTTGTAGAAGAAGAAATAAATAAAATTACCAATGCTATTAGCGAAAAAAGTCGATCAATCGTTAGACTTGGAAAACGATTCATTCAAGAACATATTGAAATCGATGCCGATACGGCTTATTCTTTGGGTACCGAAGTAATGGTTAATAATTTAAAATTAAAAGATGCTCAAGAGGGAATAAAAAGTTTTAGCGAAAAGCGGAGACCATTTTGGACTCATACTTATGAAAAAGATACATGAAGTACATTGTATATATTAACAAGTTATTACGATACCAATTGTATGTACGGTATAAAGTGTATATAAACAGAATTTTTATGATAAACGTATTTAATTATTTCTTTTGGTTTCTATTTTTTTGCATATTTTTGAGATATTAACCTACCTAGTTCCATTTCTGCATCGTGTAGGTAAATAAGTTATCATTTTTAGGTCATCTTCAGCATTACCGTATGGTGATAATCTTGAACTTAATCTTTGATCTTTTATTCCCCATTCAAGGTTTGCGTCGGACGACAACTGATCAAACAGAAAAAAATTTAATTTAACGATGAGTAAAAAATAAAACAGTGGTCTAATTTTTTGAAAATTACTTTTACAATAAATATCGACGGTCTTTATAACATTTTTTATATTCATAAACACATCTATTTAATAGTAGATAATTTAAAGATATTTGTTAACGTTTCAAATCTCATATTATCTTTCGGTGATTTTTTTTTTTTTTTTTTTTTTTTTTTTTATAAAACTAAAATTTTAAAAATTTTATGCTTAATTAATAATGTAAACCTGTTTATAATGTCTACGTTGCTGTCTGGATTCAAAACGGTCGAATGCGTATCCATTCACGCATAATGTTACCAATAAGAAGAAATAAATGGTAATAAGAGTAGCCATTATTGCTTACGAGTAAATGTTTAATCACAAAACTTTGAATCTCTGTAATTATAATATCTAAAGACTTTTATTTAAAAATTATAAGTTTTCAATTTAAAAAATAAAAGTGGATTAAATAAAATACACTTAAAAATTTTTTACAGTTATTCTTAAATAATGAATATTTAGAATTTTATATTCAATAATATTAATATTATAATAAAATAACAATTATACAATAAAAATAATGGTTATATATATTTTTATATTTTCAAAAGTGAATTTATTCCTCGTTTTTTACTAATTAATTAAAATTTGTTTTTTACCAATGAATTGTAAAATTTTTGTCACACAGTTAAGACTTGAATAAATTTAAAATGGCAATGAGCTTCTTATATACTGTGAGTACAATTAATTATCTTTTAATTATAGTTTGATTGAATTAGATAAGAGTCAATAACTGTTTTCGTCCATTTATAGTTTGTATTAAAGTTTTATATTTTTATTGGATTTTTTTATTGTAATTCATTTTCTTGTCACAATATTAACAAATGAATAACGTAGACAATTAATAACTTTTGATAAAAACTACAATAAATGAAGTAATAAAAAAACTTATTTAGGTCTACATAAACTATTGACTTTCAAAACATTAAAAATTATGAATCTTGTATTTTAATTTTAATTGTAAAAGGTTTAGAAAAATAATGTTATTTAAATTTGTGAAATGGACAAAAAAAAATTTAAATAATTAAAATATTTTTATTATTCACATATACATACGTTGAATGTATAATAAAATGTAACGTAATTATTTTATATTAATAATGATTTTTATGTTAATGTTTGAATATATTATAAAGGATAAAATTTTTATTAAAGTTTCAGCTTTTATGAATACTCTGATGCGTATATTTTTATCTTATTGATTTATTCGATGCAGTAAGTGTTAAAATAAATGCTAGTAAAAACATAATTTGTTAATTTTATTTTAATTAAATGTTAATAATATTTTATAGTTTTATTATATTTATTGTTTAAAATTAAAGTTTTTTAAAAACATTTCAACTTTTTTATTTAAAAAATTATTTTTTTATGATTATGTTTAATAGGAGAATTTTTAACATTAAATTGAGTGTCTGTGTTATTTTGTTTGATAAAAATGTGTCTGTGCCAATTCAGTCGGAAAATCGTAATGTAATACATCTATTGTTTGACTACTAAATATTATTTGTCTATGTGTGCATTAGAAAAGACTTTACAATCAATAAATCTTTCCAACTAATTTTGTTTTCGATTTTTATAATTTTTTAGTTATAAAAATAATGTGGTATATACTTTTAATCTCAAAAAAAGTATCCAAAATTATAACTTTCTTCGACTATAACTTCTAATAACAATAAGCGATATAATTGGTTTAAAGAAAATATGAATCTAAAATTCATCGTAATGCGTATTAGTAAACAGCTTATTCATATTTTAAGATATTTAGTTTATATTTAATGTACATTTTTTTTAAAGAATGAATAAATTTTATTTTATCTTGCAAAAATTTCTCATTAAAAGAAAGTTTAATCATTCATAAAACTTTATAATTCATACAACCATTCATATTAATAAATTATAACTGTGTCTAGTTAGTTACTATAATAGTGCGAAAAAGTTTTACGTCATATTCGTTGAAATTCATGATTATTATTATTATACATATATATGTATATATATATAGTCGATGATCGTATGTAAACTACGACTGTCACATGAAGTAAGGTAAAAAACTTTAATTATACACATAATGAGATTTGCTTGTGGGTCGTTGCAAGGTATAATTAAAAGTTCCGCGCTTTGTTTCTCACTTCTTTGACATGAATGTATATTACTTAATTTTCCATGTAATTTACGTGCATTACGCGTTTCTTATGCATGAATGAATGAAAGTTGCTGCTTGCACACACGTATTTCTACATTCTAATTTCGTAAAGTACTCTCAAAAGAAAATTTTTGGACGTATTTTTCACCTCTTTGGTCTTTCTGCAGTGCTGCTACTCCTTGCGTTTCGTTTCATTTTATTTACATAAATTTACATTTCAACGCGTTTTGTTTACAAGGTTTAGAGTAGTTTTTTTCAGTTCGTTTCTTTCTGCTTCAAACTAAGCTGGCTTCAGTTTTGATAGTTGGTGAAGAAGAAGAAGAAAACGATAATGTGTGAATTTATTGAAGAATATTCATTAGCTCATTAAACAAGCCATATTTTTTGGAGCACATTTTTTGTGAATTTAAGGTTATAATATTGAAGAAAAAATGAATGAAAAACATACAATGTTGAATAAATGATAGAATTTTAACTATTCTGTGCTAATTTGGGGATATTTTCTATGTTTAATGTTAACTTTAAGTAACTTAACCTTACGAAAGTCTTATAAACATGTTAAAAAAGTATAGAATGTGTAAAAAGTGGAAGTGGTAACATTGATGGAACTGCATAAGTGATTTTTGATTACATTATTTGATGAGTCTTTTTCAAAAAAATGTCGCAAAATATACAATTTCCTCAAGCACAACAATACCCTGGTGCTATTGTTGTATCAATGGCAGCTCCCTTACAGGTGAAGGTATATAGTTTTATTTAGTCACAAGAAAATAATACAATATAAAAATTCAGAATATTGTATGGATATTATTTTTTAATTTTGATATAGAGAAACACTTCTGTTGTTATCACTCCAACAACTTCCACTTGCGTAGCAAGTAACATAAGCCCTGGTGTTCTATATGCTACTAATATAGGTACTGTAGGGAATCACAATATGGATCCGCAGCCTTCTGTTTTGAATTTACAAATGCAACCACATATACAGCAACCTTCTACAATACAATATAATGTAAAATTTTTTAAACTATGTATATATTTTTTATGATTTTACAACTATAGTTTTTAATTTTACATATAACTATACAGATATCACAGGCGCCATCATTTTCTGCTAATTTAAGCAGTACTGATAACAATTCGGATACTCAAAGGTTAAAAGGAGACAATGCTATGTCTTATCTTGATCAAGTTAAACATAAATTCAGTGATCAGCCGCAGGTTCTTTTTAATTAGTAATTTTTGTAATCAACGTGTTTAAAATTTCTTTTAATTAAAAATTATTACTGTTAGGTTTATAATGATTTTCTTCACATTATGAAGGAGTTCAAATCTCAAAATATAGATACTTTAGATGTTATAAAAAGGGTTCGAGAACTATTTAAAGGACACCCTGAACTTATAATAGGCTTCAACACTTATTTACCACCAGTATATAGAATTGATATAGAAACTAATGAAGAAAGGTATATATTTCATATTTTTAAAATTTAAAATAAAAAATTCTACATTGTAATTTTTTTTATTAGTTCTGAAAGTATGCATCATCCTATTTTAAATGATGCTTTAAATGATAATTTAACTGAGCCAATTTCACCAGCTGCATTTTACAATAGTTCTCTCATTACTAATACTCAAACACAATCAGCGAGTCAAATTGCTCATGAAGGAATACCTAGTACCAGTCAAATTCACGATCAACCAATGGATTTCAACAATGCAATGAGTTATCTGAACAAAATTAAGGTACCTATCTCAAATATATATTCTTTTAATTTACAGTATTTATTGTAAATTTTGTGTTGTAGAACCGTTTTCAAGGTCAACCAGATAAATACAAGCGTTTTTTGAAAATCCTCCACACTTTTCAAAAGGAACGAAGAGCTTTAAAGCAAGCTAGTGGAAGTAAAAGTGGAAGCAGTCATTTAGGAAACAAAAAACACATCATTGAAAATGAATTTTACAGTCAAGTGGCTGAGTTATTTGAAAATCAGGAAGATCTTTTATTAGAATTTAGGCAATTTTTACCTAAATCTAAACGACAACAGAAAATTCTCGTAAGTATTATTAATCGAAATTTAATTTAAATTATTGTGTATAATTAAATTTTAATAACCTATAACCATTATATGCAATACAGACACCTACTCCTTCTACTAGTAATTCAAGTAGCAGTAAAAGTAATTCACAACAATTTCGAAGATTAAAAGTGGAAAATGCTTTGTCTTATCTTGATCAAGTCAAGTTAAAATTCAGTGATCAGCCACAGGTTAATAGCAACATTTGTATTTAACTGCTATCAAATTTTTAGAATTGCTTTATTAATTTTATAAAAATTTTTTTACAGGTTTATAATGATTTTATTAACATTATGAAGGAATATAAATCTCAACACATAGATACTCCAGGTGTTATAATAAGGGCTCTCCATTTATTAAAAGGATGTTCTGATCTTATAGTAGGGTTTAATGCATTTTTACCACCAGGATATAAAATTGAATTACAAACTAATGATGAAGGGTATACAGTTAGTATACCAAGTCAATCAATTTCACATTCAGCAACGTTTCCTCAACACAGTCAGTCAGTTAATATGGAATCTTCTTCAGCATGTTCACCACCTCAACCTGCTCAAACACAATCGAATGAACAATCTTCGCAAGGGTATTTAATATATTCAATAATTTGTGTACAATACATATAGTTTGTACATAAATAATTTGTATATCAATAGCTTAAACTAATTTCGTTATTGAATTATTTTTTAGTTACAAAGCTATACATTATTCAATTGCAAATCAGATTGTGAATAACAATTTGTCTGCACACGAGGCTTCATCGTCTCCAATGATGTACGACAACTCTCATAAAATAACACAAGCTCAAATAGCAAATCAAGTTATAAATGAACAACACGATGGGGCTCCTAGTACTAGCCAGATACAACAAAACCCACCTGTCACTTTCAATTATGCAACAAACTATATCAGCAAAATTAAAGTAACTATTTTTTATTTATTTTATGATTTTGTAGATATAATTTGAAGTTTCAAAATTTACATTTTATGTTACTAACTTTTTTTTTTAGAATCGATTTCAAGATCAGCCCGACAAATACAAAAATTTTCTCAAACTTCTACACACCTATCAAAAAGAACAGTTATTTGTAAAAGAATCGAGCCAAGTAGGCCTTACCGAAGCTGAATTATACAATCAAATTGCCAAATTGTTTGAAAATCAGAAAGATCTTCTTTTGGAATTTGGACAGTTTTTACATGAATTTATGAATCAACAAAATGCAGTTGTAAGTATTGTATTTTTAAAACCTACTCTTTTTTTTTTTTTTTTTTTTTTTTTTTTCAATTACAAGAATATTTAAAAATTATAAATTATTAAAGACATTGTGAAAGTATAATATAAAATTCTTTAAATTCTATTATAAAGCATTTAAATGCAAAGTAAAATATACGTTAAAAAAATATTCCTTTCGCAGATGCATTTCGAAACTCCCACTGCCATTGGCGCTCAAGCATCAGTGCCTTCCATATCAGCTTCGGTAGTGAAAACATCAAATCCTCAATCTTCGGCTCTGGCACTCTCCCAACATTCGGCTTCGCTTTTTCTCAAGCGCCTGGCGTCGCCCCACCGACGCACTCCCATTCCCGACGATCCACGCCACGCGGCGCTAGAGGACCTGTACACTTGCTCGCTGTGCAGCGGCTACGTGATCCCGGAGTATCGAGTGTGCTCCAAGGGCCATCCGATTTGTCGGGGTTGCGTAGACACGTGGGGCCGCTGCCCGCTGCGTTGCGAACCTGTCCGCTGGGAGACGAGTCCCGACGGTCGTCGGGCTCCCATCTACTTCTCCCGGTATCACAGGTTCGAGACCGCAGTGGAGCGGGTCGAGTTCTCTTGCCCTTACAGGGACGAGGGCTGTCCCGACAAAGTCCGCCCGGGCGACTATCTCCGCCACGCCGAGGAGTGCACCTTCCGCCCCCCACCGATCTCACCCACCACAGCTGCGCGAATCAACGCCAGACATCCGTCCCCGATCCCCGTCCCCGCGTCACCTCCGCCCGGGGATTCCCTGCACAAACAGATCCGCCATGAGATTTACGGCTCTTGCCCTCCGTCCCCCAACTTGACTTCCCAGGAGTCTCGCTTGACTAAGATGCCACCTCCGCCGCCGCCGCCTGTCTTCTCCCAAGCAACCCAACCGTCCCAGCAGTAGTTAGCGGAAGGCTGACGATCCGACAGAGTTTTCCCGCGTCAGCGTGTACTCCCTTTCGAAGCTGCTCGTCCCGAGAGAAGCCTCGCTTCGGCAGACCATTTAGTCGCAACACCGTCGGCAGTTTCCCATTCGATCGTCGCTTCATCGACGCGTCAACGAAGCCTCGACGAAGCCTCGAGAGCCAGCCGTAGCAGGCAGCTTCGGAAAGGAATTGTTGAGCTTCCTCTCATATATAGCCATGAGTAGAAATTCTTTCTTTTTTTTTTTTTTTTTTTTTCTAAGAAGATTTCTTTTTATATGCTAATAATTGTGATTAATCATTTTAATTATACGTTACGGATTGTTTTTTTCTTTTACTTTTATAATGAATAAAAATTATAGCGAGGACAGTGCTCGTGTTATTTGATGATGACGATGATGTTCTTACGTTCTTGTTAAGAGAATTATATAAAAGTTTAACTTTGTCCACTACACTGTCCGTATATTATAAGCTGATTAAAAAAAAAAACAAAAAACAACAAAAAAAAAAAAAAAAAAAAAAAAATACCAAAAATAAAACAAAAAAAAAATATATATATATATATATATATATTAATGATATAAAAAAAAATAAAATAAAAAAAAAAAAAAAAACAGAATACATACCTAGATGTAAGCACAATCTAATATAGTTTCTTTTAGATTCTGTTACTTAGTTGTAGAGAATCCAGAACCTGTAATTGGTCGGTGGCAAGTTTAAGGCTGTTTTTTGCAATATTTAGAACTATATTAAACATAACAATTTTATGCAAAAATAAACTGTATTATAAATCTATCATACATAAATTTGTCTAGTAAATTATTATCCTCCATCTTATCCATTATCCACATCATCTTAGCAATTCAAATCTCTTTATTTACTATATTGTCAAACTATTAAAGTATATTAATTTTCAATAATTCAATAACGAATTAAAGGAGCAATCGAAAAATGGAATAAATTAAAAAATTTTCTTTCAAAAAATTATAACTTTTATTTAATAATATTATTGTTATATTGTAATTTACAATATTTTTCGACATCTTTGTAAATTATCTCTTTTATAGCCAATCGGACAATGAATCGGTGCTACGATAATGTATCTCGGCGAAACGCGATTACGCTTTTTAGAATTTTTATTGTGAACTTGTACAACATACTTATAGTCATTCTTTTGATCGTATTGTAAATAAGGATTCAGATTTTTTAAACCGCGTTCTTGATTATCTTTTATTTGAAATTCAAGGCTCTTATTCGTCGTAGAATCAACAGTAGGGTCTTCTATTGAATCTATTTTTTTGTGCGCCAGCTGATTAAACAGGAAAAAAAATACGATTATATTTTAATGCTAGAAAGTTTAGCAATTGTTTATTTTTTAATATATGATATATAAATGATTAAAAACAAAAAAAAAAACAAAAAAAAACAAAAAAAAACAAAAAAAAACAAAAAGAAAAAAACAAAAACAAAAAAAAAAAAACAAAACAAAAACAAAAATACAAACCTTCTGTAGTAGAATTGATTTATTCGAAGATTTGTGACCCTTTACGCAATATATTAAAAATAAAAAGATATAATATTTAATCCAATTCATATCGATTTCTACACTTAATTTAACCGCGCATAAATTTCGAGCTTAAAATTCTTCAAAAATGTCAAATAAAAAGAATCATATAGAATATAAGTAGCCAAAAAAAAATAAATAAATAAATAAATAAATAAATAATAATAATAATAATAATAATAATAATGTTGTATTTACAATTAGAATTATTAAAAATATTCACAAGTACTAAATGTTTTACATAAAGTAATTTATCAAGCTTTAATTTTATTTATCTTTCGACGGTCAAAAGTTTCTCAGTAAAAGTAAAGTAGGAAAAAATTTACAAGTTACAAGTTTGATGTAATAAGATACTGTACTAAAACTTAAATATGTACAAAATTGAAGATGGAACCTCCTTATATGACGCAGAAATAGACACTTATCTTGGGATTATAAACTGATTATATTAGATAACGATCTGTAGCGAATTATGTATTTTGCATAAAATTTAAATAAACATTGTTCTCTCATATTATACATACTGTATCGGTTAAAATTTCATATTTGCTCAATTTTACGTGCAAAATATGCAAGATCGATGATGATTATGCTCGCGTCTATATTCCGGAAAACAATGCATGATTAATGAATTCCTATAAAATTTAAAATTACGAAATTTTTGAGAAACAAATATATATATCGTGTTATGTTTTTCGTTTAATATAATGAAATAAAAAAAATTCTTCAATATTACATTATGGGTTAAAATGAATAAAAACAACTTTTTGCAATGTATATTTAATTATAAATGTTACATTTGATATTTTCATGTATGCATATTTAAACATAAAAAATCATTATTATATACGACGATGAAAATATGATATAGTTTCAAAAGGCATTTTATTAAATTAAAATTTTTATTTTTTCTTAACTTTGGGTAAGAATAATTATTCTATGAATACGTGAAAGACGTCGTGTTACTTTAATACAATCACTTATAGATATGCATTTTATTAAAAATAGAATACTGCGTAAATAAAACTTTTGACTCTAGTATAGGGAAGCCGAATATAAATCAAAGAAATCGATAAATTAAAAAATGACGCTGAGCATAAACGAAATTAAAAAATACTGTTCAAGGTTTAAATTAAAATGCTATTTGGATACGTATAAGAAAACACGTTTTCAAACGCAGAATACCCGAGTATAAAGCTGTTTTTTATTCTTTACATATCTCTACTGCTATTTATGTATTTCATATTTATAGACGTACACCTAAATAAACGCTGGTTGATACTACGTTACCAAGAAAAAAAAAGTACTTCAACTGTATACAGCTCGTCGAATTCTCAATGATTGTTCGATAATAAAGTATCTCAAATTTATCGATCGATAATTTTATAATATTATAATTTTTTATATAAAAAACTTAATATTTATATCTTACTATTATTTTATAAACTCGACGACGACATATCGAAGAACGATTAAAAACTTTCGGTACGTGCCACAAGCCCGCGCACGCTATTTCATATGTATATTTACTAATCTGTGTATATATATATGTATATATGTATAGTTAGTTAGTTTATCGAATCGTTAATCGTTAATCTCGCGTTTACAGTCTTTTTAAAATATTAATACGATTGATCGACAACCGTTATATTATTTTTTTCCATTGTCTCAACACGAGGACGACAGATACCCCTTGGATCCTTACGGCAATTCTGACATTTATCCGAACATTCGTCATTTTTTTGAGCTTCCGATTTATGATTGCGACTCGGTGCATCTATAACGTATCGTTTTATTCTCGTCGAAGCATCATTTTCACAATAGTCGACAGCGTCGTTAGCGTCTTCGTTAAGCTGTTTCCATGCATTCGAACAATCGTTAACATTTTTGACACTGCACGTTGATTCGGTTTCCATTTTTCTGTAAGGAAATTTTAATATTTTTTTTTTTTTTTTTTTTTTTTTTTTTCATATTTTACGCGGGAAAAACGATAATTTAATGTGGTTAATAATTTTAACATTGTAAAAAAGACGCGCGATAAAAAGGGCGTAAAAGTGATTTTTGTAAAACGAGAAAAAATATTAATAACAAAAAAATTCTAAAACTTACTGGTCGAATTTTGATGCAACGAAAAATAAAGAAAAACAAATAAATTTTATAACGATGTTATCTAAATGAGCGCTATAAATACAACGGCGCACAAACGTCAAGTTGCTCTGAGCTCGAGTACTCGAGAACTGAAAGTTTTCGGACGTTGCATAGATCTTTTAAGAGAAGAAACAAAATGCCGAGAGGGGAAAGCTTATATTATATTCTTATTGTATACTTACGTAAATATGGGTCATTGACGGAAAACGAGTTTCAAGTATTTACTATACTTACGGTATATAGAATTTCGATTACTACCAACGCCGTAAACTTGAATCGCTTGGGAATTTTTGTTTCGTAGGCTGCGTGATTGATGAATAACGTAAGATTTATGAAATTTTAAAAATTGATGCGTATAATTGTACTATATTACCTTCGATAAAAACGATTACGGACCATTGAATTATATTTTAATTTTTTCCAACGCTGTTTTTTTAAAGCTTATAAGTCTTGCGAGCCTTGATAAACATATATCGCATCAAAGCGTGTTAATTTTTCTCTATTTTTTTTATTTTAATTTCATACTTATACGATTCTCGAACTCTTTCGACAGTAGTGGGGGAACGCTAGGCCGAAAAATTTTTTCACATCCTCTTCTCCTAATCGCCCTAGCAGATCTTATAACTTGAACCTACTGTATCACGCGGTGCGTCCATTTAAAGTTTATTAAAACATATGAATGTTTCATTAGCATAACCTCAAGTGATGTGAGTTTCAAAGTATTGGGAAATGTGTACTCATGATTTCTACGAATAAATTTTTGTTGTAATCTCAAGAATTAACTTTTTCAACAGTACACAAAATGGAAATATGAAATTATCATTTTATTATTGACGAAAAAAAAAAAAAAAAAAAAAAAAAAAAAGAAAGAAAAAAAAGAAAAGAAAGAAAAAAAAAAGAAAAAAAAAAGAAAAAAAAAATTGTAAAATGAGAAATAATTTTATAAAGATAATTCTGCTGAATATTTTTCGATAACGGAAGATATGGGAAACTTGCAGATGAAAAGGTATTTATATTTTAAATAATATTTTATGTATATTGTAAAAATTTTTATTCGACTATATTATAATTGAAACGATCAATTTTATTATAAACAAGTAAATAAATTTTCAGAGGTTGTAAAAATTCAAATGAAAACGAATAACATTTTTCATTATTTTTTCTTTTTATTTAAATAAGGAGTAAGAAAAAATGTATACAATCGCTTCTTTTTTCAAATAAAAAAAAAAAAATAATAATAACAACATATTATTACAATCATAAAAAAAAAAAGAAAATGAAGACTAAAATTACACAACGCATTGCATGTGTGTATATATATATATATATATATATCTCGTCTTTAATATTTCGTATACAAATTTCGGGTTAAAATAGGAAAAGTAGGGATAATTAACGCATAAAAAACATAGAAAAGATCAATTATCGCCAACTCAACCCTCGAGCGTATTGCTAGCGGCGTCCTTGTCGCTCATGACGTACCGCGCGATCCTGGAATTCTTCTCGTCCTTCTCCTCGAGCTTGGTACCCTCGTCGGACATCTTCATTTGTTTCATGATACTCATGGGTGAGGCTTTATTGCCGTCGTCGTTTTCGTCATTCTTAGCCTCGTCGTCCTTGTTGGGTCCACGGCTCAAACGCAATCCTTGGACCGTGTGTCCGGATTTCAAACCGTCCTCGAGGCAGTCGGTCTTCGATCGCATCATCGGTGACATTATACCCGATCCCCCTATCATCATCTGGTTCATGGACTGGCCGTGCATTGGGAAGTTGTGCAGTCCTCTAATCATTTGTTGCTGCATCATCGGTGGGACGTGCGACGAGTAACGTGCGTTCTGTAATTGTGAGAAAATCGTTGAGTATTTTAAAAACGTCGTGTCGTACATACACTCATTTACTCTGTCTACTTTTTCTCTCATATGCGAAAATGTGTTGTATACGTAGAGAAATTTTACAAATAAGAATTAATATTAAATATTGATAATGCGATAAGCGATTTGAAGAAAATATTTGAAGTCTTATTTTAAGTGTGTATGTATGTGTGTGTATAGTAGAGTAAATATTTTATGTATGTAAAAAACATCTTTTTTGCTTTCGCCCTGATATATTGTTTTTCTAGTGAATACGTTTACTTTAAATTTACTTTCATAAAATTATCATAATTATCAGTCAATTATGTGGTGCTAATAAATTAACAAAATAGTATTAAAATTGTTCAATTATATAACATTACAATAACGTTAAATTTAAATTAATTATTTTACAATTTAAATTAAAAATAATTTACAAAATTTCAATTGCATTATTCAATTGTATTCATCATTAATGCAATAATTTAAAAAAGTTTATAATTTCAAAATTTATTATTTAATTAAAGTGTGTGTGTGTGTGTGTGCATAAATTATTGAAGTAAATGAATTGTTTTTGACAAATGAACGCGAAGGAAATGAAAAAGATATGAATATTGGAATTTTAAAAAGCATGCAAATTAGGATAATGTAATAATAAATGTAAAAGTGGATAAAAAAAAAAAAAAAAAGAAAAATGATCAAATAATTGAAAATATTCAAACAAATATTTAAAATTAACAAATTTTTATTAAGCATAAACAAATTTAATACATGCCTAATTTTAACCGATAATAAAACGATCGCATCGATAACAAAATTTATAATAAACGTAAATGATAACGATCACTTAACAATCACTGACCGATTTTGGGCTTAATTGAACTGGAGCACCGGCGGTCATTACCGGCATAGGCGACAACATCATCGTTGGCGCGCTACCGGAACTGGTAGCCGGAACCATCATGCTTGGTGCGCTGTTTTGACCCATATTCATTATTGGAGTTACCAATGGACCGGTCATTTGTTTTGTCACATCGACTGGCACCTGGAAATAATTTTTAGTTTGTTTTTTTTTTTTTTTTTTTTAAATATATATATATATATATATATATATATATATATTTTTTTTTTTTTTGCTTTGTTTTAAGAAAATGTACGAAGAACAAGTGTATCGCGATAGAATGAATTTTAATATGTTAATCGATTAGAAATAAATAAATTATATCGTTACATTATAATTTATATTCGAATATAAAATAAAGAAAAGAGTTCGAATAATAATCGGTTCGAAAAGCGCTATGTTTGTGAGAAGAAAAACGTTCAGCTTACTTGTATCATTGGAGGAGGAGCTGGCTTTTGCGCGTCGGCGTTTCTCTGAACGTCTTGGAGGAACTTCATGGCCAGAGCTTCGTTGATCTTGGATGCATCGGCGTCGTCGGCGGATTTAGCGAGGGACAATCCCTGTTTGCAGGAGCACTCGACTCCCCCCGTAAGACGATGATGCGCGTGCTGGTGGACGTGCAGAGGTATCATGCTCGCACCTGCGGGATGCCCGTAGTGAACGGCCGGCTGAGCCGATGCTCCAGCGTGCAAGTGGAAGAGTTGGATTCCAGGTGTACCCGAAACGCCGGCGGGTACCTGGATAACGCCGCTCGAGGGCTGAGCGCATTTACCGGTCGGCGCGTAAACGATCTCGCCGGGCGATTGGACGTAGTAGGCTCCGATCTCGGGTTCGCAGGGCTGGATTTGCAGCACCTCGGGCCGGGGTTGCGGTAAGATTTGTGGCTCTTCGTTAGTCGGTGGAGGCTGCGTCGGCTTAAGCTCGTCGCAGTCGACCTGGGTGGGCTTGTTCTGGCGTATCTCGACGCAGAAGGTAGTCGAGGCTTCTTTCTTCGCACGGTCGACGTTGGCGCTGGCTGCCTCCATGAGAGCCTCGTCGGCGAGTTTCGGCTCGTCCAGCTGTTGTTCGGATTCGATGGCTTTTGGTGCGAGCGAGTTGGAAATTGACTTCTTTTCGATTTTCTTGGCCAGCGGACCCGCAACCGCGAGACCGAGGCAGAAGAGCAGAATCCACGAGGATGTAATTGTACGCATGGCGACTGGCTGTCTTCGACTTCGTGTACTACTGATTCACGAGAGCTGAGAAGACTGATGGGTTGACTCGGCGATGCTAGCGGTATTTAAACCGTCCGAATTGTTGAATTTATCGCCGATGATGAACCGATTTTTGTTTTTCAGCTGACGCCGTGAGATTTCGCAAGTGGAACGCGAACTCGCGCTATGCTTTACGCGAACAAGTGTATATATATATAATTAATATTTTGACAAGCGTTGTGTGAACAAACGCGCGTTATTTTGTTTTTACGGATACATAAGTGGGAGATTCCGATTTTGCGAATCTTGCAGGTTCGTGCGGCGTACGTCGCGACCTGTAACCGACATGTTTCGCATACGTGAAACGCGTTTGAATATTTAAAATGCGCGCGCGCGCGCGTGTGTGTGTGTGTGAAATTGGAAAATTTTAAATTAACTTTTATTTACGTCGGCTTACTTTTGATTATTGATTGGCCAATGATGTCGTTTATTGTTTGTTTCTTTGCACAATTTTAGAAATGCGATTTTTTTTATTGTAATTTCACATGATGAAGGAGAATTTGTCTCGTAGATTATAATATGTTAAGATAAGAATAAATATTTCTAAAAATATATTTTACTTAATTCAACTTTTAATTTTTTAGATGTTTATGTTTCATATATAAAATGAAAAATTTTAAATGCTTGATTCTTTAAGTTTAATCTAAATAATATTTTATATAGCGTAAATATAGAGAAAAAAATAATTCCTCGTGAAAAAATACATAGTTCCAACAAATTTTTAATAACAAATACAGAAAAAAAAACTATCTATGTAAAGAACAAATTTTAAATGTACTATTTATTTTGAAAACACCTTGAGAATTATTTATAAAATTGATTATCTTTGTCGACATTCATTTTCGTTTTATTTTATAAAACTAGATAAATTTATGAAATTAAAGATTATTATTTGAAATCATTTGTAAGATTTTACAATAAAGCATAATTGAAGGGTTGTAAGTCTAAAGGGTCCAAGTGCCAATTTTATCATTTAAAGATATAACAGAAAAACATTATAAAATAAACAACTCAATGAAATAATTATTTATTTTTACTTAATTCAATTGAACACATATCCAAATTTCAAAACAAAAATGCACTTGGATCCATTTGGATATATTATTAGCCTCGGCACTTAGATCGTATTTTTGTAAAAATATTAACTTTGGATTTTTTGGCACTTAGATCCTTTAGACTTACAACCATTCAATTATAAACCAAAATATAGAATTAAGCTTTGATATTACTAATTTTTTAGTAATTATATAATTGCCCATGACAAATTAAAAAAAAAAAAAAAAAAAAAATAGTAAAAATAACCTATCTAAATTTAAAGTTATAATTTCGATATTGATTGAAAATTTGTTTTTTAAAATTAACATTTCTAAATACAATTCGTTAACAATCAAAGATCTTCCGCGCGTAAAAAAATACCAATTAACTCTGAAAAAGGTGCTGTAATTCAAACTTTAAAAAATGTGATGAATTATCATTAGGTTAGATTTAATTTTTTATAAATATAATTATATATTTAATACTACGTTCGTAAAAATTATAATATTAATTGGTATGTCGTACGATTGAAGATAATATTTTATGAAAACTTTTAAATTTAAAAAGACTTTTGATTAAATATTACAATTAAAAAATAATTGTCGAGGAAAATACGGTTACGAAAATGCATAGAAAAATGTAAAAAGTTTAAAATTGTATATTTTTACGCTTTGTAATATATCCGAGAAGTCGTACAATTATTACTAAATAGTTTTTAATGCACATTTTATGTACTGACCTACTAATCTCATAAACTCATTAAACTTTAATAAAGCTGAAGTATAGCATTCCACAAATATTCGAGCATTTTTGAGTAAAGGTAAATCGGTTATTTTTACTTTAATTATTTTCGGTAAAGTTATTTATGTAAAAAGGAATTTTACGTTATTTAAACTATTATAGTACAATGACAATTCTTTTTTATTACATATTTTTTTTTTTTTTTTTTTAATAATTATAGGATAAAAAAATAATGCATGGATATTTTATATTTATAACAATATAAAGATTTATTTATTTTCCATATGTGTTTTAAAAAAAGGAAAATGTTGTCACTCTTTTGAATTGAATTTTTCGTTTCAATAAAATTCAAAGAATGACGTTTTTATGAAATTATGTATGATAAAATTAAAATTTACACAATTTTTATATGCAAAATTAAAATTTATTAAGTTCTAACAATATTAATAACAAAACAACTTTTTTTTTTTTTTTTATAAAAAAAGTAATACATTAAACTTTTCTATTCGTCGTAGTTTCCTGCGATCTATCAAAGTTAGTCGTTTCCGTAACAACTTTCGACGGCGTTTCCATATCCTCGATCAATTCGACGTTTTTTCTCGAATCGCTTCTCTCAGTCTTTGTTTCGGCCCCGTTCCCTTCAATTTTCTTCTCCGCGTACTCGACGTCCACGCTGGCGAGTTGTGCGGCTTGCTGGACGTTCGCGCTTGGTTCTTGGATAGAGAAACCGCTCTTGGGCAGCGGGGGCACGATGGCGGATGGCAAGTTGGTTTGGTTGCAGCCGGCATCGCTGTCCTCGTCCCCGTCCTCGCGGACCGCGTAGTGCTCCTCGCTGTCCATTATTTGTCCGTGTGTTAGCCGATAGTCGTTTTGACAGTATCGCCGAGGGTCGTCGTAAACCGGTTGAACTAGGCTGCGGAATTCCGGCTGCGCTACGTCTTCGTAATTTATTGGTAATTGGTCGTTGTAACGGTAGAACTGCAAAGGTCGGCCGAATAAGGCGTTTTTTTGGGCACGCCGTTTGCGCTCGATGCCGATGGCTTTTCGGATCACGGATTCGAGCTCGTGAGCGGATGTCGTTTGATCGTCTTCGGATGGATCGCCGGACGATAGAGGACTTTCTACAGAGTCGGCGCGGTAGACCACGTAAAGCCGCTCGCGTCCACGGTCTTGTTGTTTCTGGGTTCAGAAAAGGGAATTTATTGCATTAAAATTGAAAAAAGAGAAGAAAATTTATCATTTAAAAATTATAAATAACATTCTCACCTCTTCCAAAGAATAATCATCGACGGCATAGCTATCTTCTCTCTTATAAGGCCTGTAATTCTTGTACATATTCGTAGGCAAGTTTAACGGATCATTGACAGTCTCGCGATACCGACGCTGTCCATCCAAGTCGTAATGACTTCTGATTCTGCGAACTTCGTTGTTGGAGGCGCATCGATTGCACAATGCCTCGTTCTCGTTCTCGTTCTCGATGTCATCGAGTTGGAGTTGATATTCGCAGGTGCATCCATCTTTTGAGCTTATTTTATTTTCATAATAAACCGGCTGGTCATTGGGCGCGTCGGTGCCATATATGTAGTTGTTACCATGGAAGTACCGCGATTGCCAAGGCCACGGATTGTAGGGCCTTTGAACTGGATAATGCTGGAATGGAGCTCGACCGTAATTAAGTAGCGGCAGAGGTGGTGTATGGTAAGTGGGCACGGGATGTCGAAGAGAAGGTGAATATACCAATTGACCCGAACTAGGTTGCTCGACTGGCGTAGCTGGAGGCGTAGGCGATGGTCGATTGATGAATGGCGAGACTTGTCCTGGCATCGGAGGTTTATTATAGAAGACTGGCGTTAGTGAAAGTAAATTGTAAGTCGGTGGAGCTTGCGAAGAAGATGAACTATTAGATGATGGAACTTTTGGAGAAGGTGTATCGTAAGATGGTGGAATTGCTTGGGATGATGGAGCCTGTTGATGAGGAGAATCGTAAGATAGTTGAACTTTTGAAGGAGGTGGATTATGAGATTGTGGAGCTGAAAGAGTTGAAACTTGAGAATCGACTAGTGTTGGATATTGTTCATTTACTCGAGATCTGTAAATAAAATTGTGCAATGGATATATTATCATATGGTAAATTATTTAAACAAATTAGGCAATTTAATTACTTCATTAGTATTAATTTATTTTATTTATTGAATATTTAAAAAAAATTAATGAAAAAATGCTATATATATCATATTTTAAAACAATAAAAAAATATAATAAAAGCAAAAAAACTCACATCGATTTACCGGTTAAATTTTGCGGAAAGTTTGGAGGAGTTTCGCGAACGCGCTTCGATCGAGGCGCGGCGTTGGATGTTTTAACGAGCAGCGTTAAGCCGAGGATTAAAAAAACGACGAAGAGCAAAGTTCCCCTGCGGCGGCTCTCCATGATCAAACGATTGCACGATGGATCGTCCGAGACAGCTTTTAAGAAGCATACGATGCGCGCTCTTTCTCTCAACAAAAATTGAGAAATCGATCGCGCAATACGATCATTTATGTTTTCCTGAACGAATGTATGTCCATTCAACGTGTCGATTTCACATATTTACGGAAGTCTCGATTTGTTTATAAATATTAAGAAACGTTGACGGTGTCGGATCTGTGCAATCGCTTAAGAGTTTCTTGAAAATTTTCACGAATGCATTTTGGTATACCGTTGGTGAAAGTACATTAGAAAAGTGAAAAATTTAATAAGAACTTAGGTGAACTTATTATTTTATGATAATACGAAATAAATCGATTGACAAATTTAATAATTATAAATAAATAAAAAAAAAAAAAAAAAAGCGATTGTTATTTACTGGAGAAATATCTACGATACTGAATGTTTTTTTTATTTGCATTATTTTGAAATGATGAATTGTTTCACCAAATCATATGTAATTTAAAATGGAATAATAAATTTAAATTTTTCGTGTCTTTTAATTTTTTTAAGTACTATTTAAGCTATGACTCATGTAACGCTATAACCGAAACATTATTCGTAACTAATATGAATCATGAATCATTACGATATCTTTTCATCGACCTAATGAAATACTTTTGGATATTTAATTTTTTTTTTTATTACATACTTCAATGCTTAATAAATAACTTAAATATTATTTTGTAATAAATTTTTAAAACAATGGAAATAAACAATTTTTTTTATCATTATTCATTTTAGGAACAGTGACAATGGAGATATAATATCAAAAAAATCTTTAGAAGTATTGAAGGAAGTAATATTATTATTGAAACAGCGTAAGTTTGTAATATTATTAAAAAAAAAAATTGTAAAAATTGTATAAACCATAAGGTTTAATTTAAAAAATAAACAATACCAAGATTCTAGAGAGGAAGGACTATTTCGACGCTCAGAATGTCAGGTTTTACGTAAGCGTATCCTCCGATCGTTAAAAAAAGGTAAAAAATTACAAATTTCCAATACACCGGACACGGCTAAAGAATGCGCCGCTGCTTTGCAATTGTATTTGTCGCAAATGAAAAGACCGGTGATGCCCGAACGAGTGCAACAATTAATTCTCGGTAAAGAAGACTCGCGATCGATTTTATATCGTATAAAATTTCATATTATTTCGTAACCGCAGGCGTTCATTCAACAGTTTTTTCTTTATTTTTAATTAAAGCCGATAATCCTGGAGTAACCGATCGAACTATAGCTCACGATGCTTTAGGGCTTATTCGACAAGACGTTATAGGAAGGCATAGCGAACTTCTCGTCGATCTATTAGGGCTGTTGAAGCACTTGTTGATATTTCCATCGCCAACAGAACTTACCGAGTTACAAGCACCTCCTTTAGTAGTGACTTTTTTACCGGTTTTCTTTAAACTTACGGTATTAGTTTTTTTTTTTTTTTTGTAAATTTTAATTATAATCATTAATGGTAAATGTCGCGAAAAAGCTTCTACTTTTAAAATTGTATGGTTGATATGTTTGACTTGCAGTCCGATAATATAGTGAAATGGCGGCGAATCGCATCGAGATTCAACGAATTAATTATCGAAGCTCCGGAACAGTTAATGTATAAAAAAGATCAATCTGGCGCAAATAATATTGAAATGGAATCCAGTGAATCAAACTCGGTGGCCAACTTGAGAGAATTTTCGATATTTCATCCTTTCATTAGACTTTTGGACAATAGGAACAATTGTACGTAAAAATTTTTAACATGTAAAGGAAAAAAAAAAAAAAAAAAAAAAAAAAAAAAAAGAATGATGAAAAAGAAAAACAATAAATTTTTAACAGATCAAATTGGAGAAACAGCAAGAGCTTTAGTTCGTCCTCTTCAGCGACCGTTAGTTGGAAGACTTCATCCGATCGTACTACGATCAAGAATATAAATTTTAGTAAAATATAAAAGACAAGCTCGATGGATTGAAAATGAAGATAATGAAATATTACTAGATTAATATTTGGTGCATATTCTTTATTAAAAAAATACATATACCAATGTTTTAAAGATATTTCAATTCTTTCTTATCTTTCTTCCTTTTTTTTTTTTTTAGAGTAAATTATTTTTTTTTTGTCCAATATGACAATATTAACGTATCATATAAAATTGAATAAACATTTACATTTAAATATTCAATGCTTTAAGCTTAAAACAATCACTTTTATATGTAAACATTCATATAATACTAATATATAATATTTAATAATATTAATACAATAAGTAGTAGTAATAATAGTAATAATAATAATAATAATAATAATAATAGTAATAAAAATAATAATACGTGTGTATAAAATATGCTGGAACTTGTATAAAAAATGATTGCACTGTACATTGCATTTGTTGCGACATCAGCGATTTCGTTTGTTTATCTTTGTTCAACATAAATACTCATACATAAATCAAAATTTTATAACAATCGTATTTTCGTCAAAGCTTTGACAATGGAATGTTTAAAGGTTTATCAACGACCTCCAAAAGTTCAGACCACCAACTTGCTCTCTCCGATCCACTTGGATAACATCGGAAAGATTCTTCGAGTCGTTCGTAAACCTAGAAATAAATAAAATTTATTATAGAAATTTATTACAAAAGAAAAGATAGAAACGTTTTAAGAAGTACGTGATTAAATGCTTACCTTTCCATCTGACATGCCTAAAACAGAATTTAAAACAAAGTCAGGTGGAGCTAAAGCGTCAGCTATTGCAACAGCTTCTGGTTTTAATTCGGCACACAACAACAAAATATTTTCTTTCACCAACTCAGCCATTTGAGGCCCGTTACAATAGCCACCTAATAAATAAAATACATATTGTGATAAATATACATTTTTTAATTTATTAAGTTCTTTTAAAATCAATTATTTTACAATTAAAAAAATAATACTGACCTTGATAAAATATAGTTAAATGTTTTTCAAGACAAGTTAAAGAATATAATAACATCAATTTATCAAGTACAACCCTTAAGTTTCTGGCTTCTGAAGTTGGAGGAATCAGTTTATTTATTCTCATGTTGCAATAATTTAAGACGATCATCTAAAAAAATGTTATATCTTTATTAATGCTCAAAAGTTAAAATTAATTAAGAGCTAGTAAAATATAATAGTAAAATAATTATAATCAAGAATAATTATTAAACAAAAACAAACCTCTCCATAAGCTCTGGAAAGGCAGGCTGCCCGATAGACTTGCGATTTACTCTTGGCCGTGAAGATACTCTCACCCTTGGACATCTCTTCGTCGAACTTTCGTTGTGTTTCGATGACCAGCCACGTTATCAACCACTCATAAGCATCTCTGACGACTAAGGAATCGATACCATTACTATTAATCACTATATTAGTTTTTTCGTGGTCAAAGAAAGAGCTGCTGAAATTCAACGACAAAAAAGACCAGTCTAAGGCAATTTCAGACATTTGGACTCATCGAATTACTTTATTTGCCTCCAAGCTCCGTCGATTTGAAGGGACGCGGAACACTAAGAAGATTCTTATAATTTCACGACGTTTGTTTAAATTTTTACTGCTATTCAAGTTAACTCATGATGAATAATACAAATTCTTTAAAATAAAATTTTCCACAAAATATATAAAATTTTTTAAATGATTTCAACAAAACTTGAAATATCTTTTTTTTTTTTTTTTTTTAAGGAATTAGATAAAATATACTTACAACCAAGCGTTATCCTCGTTGATCTTCGAGAATTAAATTTTTTTTTAATTATAGTTGAACCTTCTATGAGAAAACTTGCGGACGCTAGAGGACTGAGTACAGTCGAACCGCCTTTTAAATCATTCCACTGTCGTAATATCCAGTTGCTCGTTTGCTGAACAAGTACATTATTGTCGCCTTCGTAAGTAACCGTAGGTTCATGATTTGCAGCCATGTCACCCAGTGTAGCCGCTACATAAATATATTTATATATTTAAATTGAAATAAAATTAGTTGAAAAATTGTTTTTTTTTTTTTTTATATTGATTTTTATGAAATTGTCAAATTCAGACTATAAAAATAGTGGATGCATTAAAAAATAATAATAAAACTAATTTTACTGTACTTTTGTGATATCCGTGACCTCCGCAAGCTTCTCTGCATTCTTTTATTGCATCTCGACAAGTCCATGTAATTAACGGTTTTATCGCAGATACAATAGAGTGAATTTCGGAAACAATTTGACTCTGCAAAATATTTATGCCACAATAATAAGGTACATTTAGGTAAAATAATTAAACAGTTAAAGAACAAATATGAATTGAATCTTACAAGATTTGGAATGTTTCCTCCTTCCATTGATTTTTGTACGTTCTCTAAATATACATTTGTAAATTCTGACATAAAAATCCTAAATACACATGCTGCTGCTAAGTACGGAAAGATTCTCCATTGCTGGAAAATAGTACGGAAATTTACAAACCAACAGTCAAAAATAATATCTGAATTTATAAATTTAATATAGAACATTGACTTACATGAAGTTCATATTCAATAACAGGAATTTCTTCGTTATTTTTTGGTGAATTTGTAAACTGTTTTCGCACTGCAGCGTATCTGACTGCTATAACTGTAGCCGCCCCAAGTCTATTAGTAGATTCTTGACATATTCCCATCCGACCAGCGGATAAATTTTCTAAGAGAGCACCTGCAACAATTTCCACAATTATAATTAAAATAAAATTTTATCATTACTTTATCTTTATTACATACCTAAAATTCTTTGTGGATCAGTATACGAGCTTTCGTATTCTCCCTCGGGAGTGATATCACCGGTTCTATTTAATAAATTTTCCTTTGGTATCCTATAATTGTTAAACATTATATAACCGTTGTCTATACCGTTGAGACCACTTTTTTCACCGACATCTCCTATTATAACACCGGGATAAGTCAGGTACGTCTTTGGATCTCTCACAGGAACAATGAAGGCATGAAGACCATGACTCGCCTTTTGCGTTTTCAATTGTGCGAACACTATCGCTACCGTTGATGTTTTTCCTATGAGAAATTTAAAATTTAGAATTATTAAATAAATGTAGTATATTTAATATAACGAACATTAAAAATTTACCAAGATTGCCAACCCAACATTTGGCAGCTAGAAAATCTGGCGTGTGAAGTACAAAACTTTGTGTATTGGATTCATACGTAGCTGTGGTGCGCATCATTTTTATGTTACTTCCGTGACCGACTTCGGTAAGCGCGAAACATCCTAATAACTAAAAATATTACGATCATTATTGTGTATTTTCATTTTTATAGTAATCTTTATATATATATATATATATATATATATATATATATATATATATATATATATATATATATTTAATATTAAAATAGAAAAAGAATAGATCAAATGAAAAAATAAGTAAAAAAGTTTATTGTGTAAACTTTACCTGTTTATTCCAAACTGCATGAAATATTGGACGATGACGTTCGGTTCCCAAGCTTAGAATCGTATTACCAAAGAGATAAACTCCAAGAGCAATTTTAACCGATAACGCCGGATCGAGCATACAAGTAGCTTCGTTCAAAGTCATCATAAATCCAGTCTGAGAAAGAACATCGTTACAATGCGTTAGAATGAAATTTTGACGCGCGCGGCGCAAATGACGATTGGAATAATGATAAAGGAGATCTCCGTCAATTACCTTATCGAAATAATGCATCTGACTTATATCTCCGGGCAATAGTTTTTGATGGTGCAGCCGTGCCAATTGCCTCGCCGTGCGTCTCTTTTGCTCGTCCGCGCTCGGCGTTACGCCGTTTAAAGGATGGAATTCCGGATCGGCTTCCATTGCTTTCCACAATCGCATCTGAATAAAATGTAAAAGTTTTTTTTTTTTTTTTTCAATGTGCTTAATATAATAAAGCTTATTTTTTTTTACAGAAACGTCGTTAAATTCACTGTCGTATTATTTATTAATTATAACGTTAAATCAATCATCCTACCTTCAGTCGAAGTTTGTCCGGATCCTCGAGTACGATGCGCAATCTTTTCCAGAAAAACGAAGCCGAGGCTCGATACTTGGTGAGATCACCACCACCTTCGGGCATATCTTCGATCCATCGAATGTCCTCTTGGAATATGTTTCTTATAGGCATTCTCATCACTGCACCGGGCATTGTTTAACCGTAATGTGTTTGAATTTTCTGTAAATTATAAAATTTTTCATGCAAATAAATTTATGTACCATAACACCAAGGTATAAATAATTTTTTTTTTTAACGAATCGTAGATGTTATATATGTAAGAAAAAAAACTAGCATTTTTATAGAATTAAATTTCCTTTTTTTCTATTTTTCTTAACTCTTTTTTTTACTCTTTTTTTGAAAAAATGCTTACACAAGTTGAGAAATTTAAAGGTAACTTGGATAAGTGCATTGCGCGTTATCGCTCAGGTAGAAATAGCTTTTTTACGATTAGCATTGAAATAAACGGTAGAAAATAATTTCCTGATAATGAAATGTCTTTAGATAAATAGTTGTGTGTTTAACGATTAAAATTATAATGACTTTAACAAAATTTATTATTGGCTTTTTCTAAACCTATTTTAACAACTATTTATTTATATTTTTTTATTTCCTAAAATTATATTATCTATAAATAAAGAAATTAATTTTTTTGTTACAAGTAAATGGTTTCATAATTTTTAAATATAAAAAAATCATTATAAAATCATTAATATCCTATTGAAAGCAAATTTAAAATTTGAATGTTTATGTATAAAAATCAATATTAAACCATTTATTTATTTATTAAAATGTAAAATAAAGTAAAAAAATCGATTGGGGGTTAAAATAACTATAGATACTTTGATCGGATTCAAATGAAAAATTTTATCTTTTCCTTATCTTTATATAACCGGCAGGTTCCGATAATTTTATACTACGTTATTACACATAAATCTTTAATATTTGTCTAGTTGATTTATTCTTTATATTCATTGGGAAAATTTGTCTTAGATGTACCGCCGTGTGATATCTGTTCTTGAAAATTTAATATCGACGTTGCATCACATATTTAAAATCTTTAAATCGTGTTATTTTTCGATTTTCAGATAAATGTTAAAATTTACAAAGCATTATTTTAAAATATGACGTTGCAGTGAAAACTCGTTTACGGGTATTATTTATTTTAACGATATTTTCGTTATCATGAAAATACACCGGTAAAAGAATTTCATTAACGATAGCTTTTATTAGAAAAAAGGGGGAAAGAAAGAAATAAGATAACTATACACTTTTACGGGAAAAACGAGAGCAATATATACTGAAATCGTTTCAAAAACTACACTATATCATTTACTACAGTACGTTTCCAACTTACAAACAACATGTATCCGTAATTTAAAAATCTATTCAAAGTAAACAATGGGCGATATGTATATCGATTCAAAACGATCGATTGGACGCCCTTTCATTCATCGAAATTTTTTTTTTTCAAACCGAGAAAAAAAGGAAAGGATGAATAAGAATGGATCTCGAACCTTCTTTTTTAAATTACTTTCAAAAAATCAAAAGTTTTAAAATTCTATATATATATATATACATATACGTATAAATACCGTGAGAGAAAAAGACGCGTTAGACCAAAACGAAACGAGTCTTTGTCGAGTGTTACGGTATACGCACAGGCGCACATTTAAAATACACGATACACATAAATACAGCGAGTCGTAGGACTTACCAATTTATAAATAATCGCCGACGGGGCCGCTCCCGATCAAAAGTGAATTAGAGAGAGAGAGAGACAGAGAGAGAGAGAGAGATTGTTGTGAGAGATATACAGAAACTCGAGCACGTGTTTCGCGCTACCACCGTACTGTTAGCATCGCACCCGCAACACTGTGCAATATATCCCTCTATACGCTCTGTCTTTCTTTTTCTCAACTGGTTTTGAGCCTCTCTTGGCTATATACGCATGTGTATTGTACTAAGCGTGATATCCAGTCCTCCTCATCCGTATTGAGTTCTCGAAATGTCGAGTTCTCTTTCCTTCTCTTTTACTCTGTGGATGTTTGCGACTCTGCGCGCGCGCAGTGTGTGTGTGTGTGTGTGTGTGTGTGTGTGCTTATAACGGCTAGGCGGAAATCTCGATGCTCTTTCTCTCTTGCTGTTAGTAAGATTAAACGTTAACTATTCTCTCTTATTATATATCGGTTATATCAGACGTTCGTTCGTTCGTCGTCCGTCCGTCCTGCTATTATCATTTTTTTCTTTCATTATTTGACATCCCATTGATATAAGAAAAAGTTGAAATTTATCGATGATTAATGATAATCAAGGCATGTTCGCCTTGATTTTTATTTTATTCATAGCTTCCTTATTAATTCTGCGTTTTTATTTCGTTGATTCTAAAATTTATCGCTAGCTAAAGTCTCATTATGTCTTATATATTGTATATATGGTTTATTATGAATACATTTCAAAGTACTTACTAATTAACTTAATAAAGATAATTTAATTACTCGAAAATGAAATCATAATAAAGATGTTACTTTACGATTATGGTTTAATTGCGTTTCCTTAATAACTCAAGAAATATCCTAACGTCTAAAAACATGATAGTTTTATGTTTTGATAAAGTATTTTGCATGCACATTATTCTATTTTACGATAAACGTTAGCTATGGGCGTATGGCTGAATTACCACAAGGTCGTTGTCTCATTTTTTAACGACGTATTAATCGTTAGAAGAAGGAAAGAAAGAGACGGAGATCACTGCCACGAGCAAGTTTTTTTGGTCGACGGTCGACAGAAACTTATAGTACGTGCGCGGATACTCGATTACCGGATCATCTCTGGTTCCCATTTTTTTTTTTTTTAATGTTAATTTTATCTGACCTTTTTTGTGATGAACTATGTAATTAAAATTCATAGGCTGTAATGATTTTTGATAGCGCTATTAAATATTATGTATCAAATATGTCACAAATTATTTACTCGTAATTAATGATTTGTTCATTTTTATACTAAGTTTTAATTTCTAAAATAAAAACTTTTACTAAAAATTATGAACAAAATTCTTCTTTGTTTAATGGATTAACAATCAATTAGAGAAGACTAATAATATTCACTTAAGATCAATGTGACCCTTATAAATCGTTTGGTAACATAATATTTCCTTTATGTCAATTGAATGATGGTATGTGTTTCGATAACCGTCCGTGATTTACCGTCTTTTACTACTGCAAAAAATAGTTGCGGTATTTTTAGACCGTTACATCTAAATTAAATATTCTATTAATATTTTTATTGAGTACATATTAACAATTATTTATTGTAAATTTTTGTTTACTCGAACTTTTTTATGCTAATATTTATTTATTTTTTTTTTACATAATGATTAATAAAAAAATATGAAAAAAATAATATTTATGTTTAAGACAATTTAAACATTTATTTCTAAATTGAATACAATAATTATTAATAATATTTCACTGTCAGTAATGAAAATATCATCAATTTTTCTTAAAAAGAAAAAAAATGAACTAATAAGCTCAGTGAACATAAAGTAATGTGATACCTATGTGTAAATAAAAGTAACTGTATTGTACAGACAAGAGAGATAATGCTTAATAAACAAATTTTTCCTTAAAAAAAATTGAAGGAAAAAATGTATTAAATGCGTCATAGGATTTTCATTGATAGTTTTGAATTATTTTATAGTGTAAAATTTCAGCCTTTTATCGTTATTAGGTACGTTATGATTATATTTACATAGTAAATTAATGAGGGAAATATATGAGCTAAGATGTAGTCATAATTGAGAATCAAAATTCACTTAAGGATTATAGTTTGCGTTTTATATGCTTTTTTTTTTTTTTTTTTTTTTTATTGAAAGACTTATCGACACGTAAAGTCATAACATTCATGTCATTTTACTTTATTATTAATATCATTTATTATTATTATTTCTTTTTTCAATTCTACTCTCGATTTCCGAAATCGTTTTTTGTAAATGCGTTTAACCCACCCTACTTCCTTGACCCTACTTTCTTGGTTCATTGTTACATATATTCTGAAAAAAAGAAGAAAATAAGGTATAAAACGCTCGCTACACGCACCGACTCGTCACACCTATAAAGAAACTTACGCGGTGCGAAAGGTGACGCGATGGCGTTATGTATAAGACTATGATAATTTTTTTTTTTCCTACCGCGCAGAATTTTTACAAAGAAATCATGTAACGGTATCGCGTATCGTTTCTGCAATAAAAAAAGCGTCGACTTATTATCGTCGTGTTCCGTTGTAACGTTCTTGGGATTTTTATATATTGGATAATCCATTCATAAAATTAAAATTTTTTTTTTCTTTGATACACAACGAAAAGTTTACGCTTATAAAGTATCTATTTGAATATATAAAAAGTTATGAAAAATATATTAGACTGAATTATGAATATTATAAATTTCTATACTTAACTAACTAAAGTATGTATTTAATTTCCTTAAAATAAAATTCTGCATATTTTTTTTCTAAAACTATACATTTTACTATGCCATTTTATTACTAGTTCATACCAAGCGATGTTCGCTTGAAATATTTAAACGTGTACACCTACAGTTTATATATAATAATACATAAACTTTGCGTTGAATGCGAATTTTCTACAATCATGTAATTTTTTGTCATTAATAATTTATTTAACACGGTAATTAATAAAAGTGAAATAAAATCATGCGAGCCATTTAGGACAGAAAAATTACATATTAATGGTATTGATACAATGGTATTGATGTTAATCGTGATTTATTATATTACGCACGATATAAAAATATTAAAAAACTGATTTATTAGTTATTGATAGTATAATGATTTGCCGTCATTTAAAAGTATTATAGCTTGATAGATTTTTCTTTTAAAAAGTTTATTTTACATTTATATTATTTTATTAATAAAAAAATTATTTTAATTTTATTAATCAATAAAAAATGAAATAAAAGATAAATTAAAAATGATTTTAAATTGTGAAAATTTTAAAGTTTAATACAGCATAAAAAATAAAAATAGTAAACAAAAAAATATTTAAAAATAATTTTAAATGAGAATTTTAATTTATTAAAAAATAAAATTTAAATGAGTAAATAAAATCAACGGCATTCGAAATGGGATGTACAATTATAATTCTAGGTTATATTATAAATATATCTTATAATATAACTGAGAAACCAGCAATTTCACTAAAACGAATTAAGGTTTTTTTTTTTTATTATTAAAGCAATTGTATATAACACCGACGCCGGCACGTCTTCTTACCAAATATTTTCCGGGGGTGTGCGTGTTTGTGCGTCCTCTTGTGTGCCACCGGTTCCTTAATTTCTCTAAATATATTTGTCAGCTGATCGTACTATTTTATACCCTTTTCGAAACTACCTCGAATCACTATCCACAATTTGCTTCTTTACTATTATTTTTTTTTTAAATTATCAAGAGACACTTGTTCGAAATATGTAGGAGTGGTCGACGTCGCTGTCCGGAAGAAGGAAGAATCGCGCGGTTTATAGCTCCTTCCACTAACCGCGCATTAAGGAAGGGCGCGAAATCAATCAAGAGCAGAGATGAATAGGGAGATAGCCAGAGACCGGGAAAAAAGTGAGACAATTCCTGCGCGTCAGAAGGTGCTGCCACCTAGTAGTCTAGCAGCCAAAGTAAACGCACGTTAGACAGAGAGAGAAGATACGCACGTTTCGTGTAAACGCACGATAATGTGCGCAAACTCCGTAAAGCGTTAAAGGTTTTGAAGAGCCCGGGGAAATGGAATTTTTTTTGTTACAAAATCGAAATTAATAGCATGAAAATTTACATTTGTAACTTAAATAAAATTTATATTTGCAAAAAAATATTATAACAAAACTTATATTTGTAAAAAAATAAAGTTTCAAATTTTAAATTGAATGAATAAAAATTAATAGAATAAACGAAACTTAAATTTAAAATTTATATAAAAAATAATACCCGATACAAAATATGACGTATAATCATATCACGTAAATAATAATAAGTTATTATCATTTCGAAATAATTATTTAACCTATAAATACGTCAGGGAACCACTAAATAAACAAAATAAACAGTTAAAATTAGGAGTTAAGTTTAAAACAAAATAGAAAAAAATCAAGACGAAATCCACTAAATGAAAAATATAATTTTTTTTTAGTTTCAAATTGCAAAAGATTTTGTTACAAATAAAAAAAAACGAACCATAAGCTGTACACTAAATAACGCTGGGGACAAAAGTCTTATATTGCAAATGCATTAATATAAATAAATTAATCAGAACGTAAGCTCTAAACCTAAAAACCCTGTGGAGAAAAGTTTCAAATTGCAAGAACGTAAACTCTACATCTAAGAAGCGTGGGAACGAAAGTTTGAAATTGAAAACGCTTCGTGTCAAGAGGTTTACAAGAGTCTGTGTCTACTCCTATATTCCTCCTCATGTATGAAATTTTCTGAACTTCGCGCGCACGCGTGCGTGTGCTACTCCATAAATGTATATATATACATATTGCTTGTATTCGAAAATAGGAATTTTACTTATCGACAGTTTCCTTTTTGTATTTTGATAAGTCGTGTGGATTTCCACTTTCCAGTAAGCAATTTGGATGAAATCACTAGCAATGCGCAAATTGTTACGTAGATGATTGCTGGAAATTTTAGTTAAAAAAATCAGATAATGTATTGAACATTTGACGTATCGCAAGAGGTTAAATATATCTCAAAGTGATTCACATTGTTGTAAGTTTCACGATGTTGCAACATAACCTAATGTTACTCATTTGGTTGTGACAATTTTATATTTTAATTTAATTTTTTCTTATTCATTCTTCTTAATTTATTTAAATTGATTTTTATATCATTGTTATACAAGTTAATTATTTCATTATTGATTATTCTATGTTTTTCAACTTTTCATTTTTATTAAAATGATGTATACTTTTTATTTTATTAATTTTTTATTATTTTACTTTCAAATTATATAATATTTATATATATGTGTGTATTACTTATAATAAACAAATTTGAATTTTTAAATAAAGATATAATCAAACAATTTTTATATCATCTGTTACATATGGTTACAAATAGCATTATTTATTGATCATATATTTAAATTTATATAAATTTTCAAGTAATTATAAGTTATTACCATTGCCACTGTTCCCTTTCTACTTTGTGTCACAGCCAAGTTTTGGTTAAAAAAAAAAAAAAAACAAGTGACAATAGTCTGCATACTTGTTTCAGGAAAAAATGGGTGTTCTGGATTTGAAGCAAAGCCTGGTTGGACACAAAGGGAGAGTTTGGAACGCTTGTTGGCATCCCTCGGGTGAAACACTTGCCTCTTGCGGTGAGGATAAAACAATTAGAATATGGATGCATGATAAGTCCAAGTGGGTAATTAAAGCCATATTAACTGAGGGTCATACAAGAACTATTAGAGAAGTATCTTGGTCACCTTGTGGTAATTACATAGCGTCTGCAAGTTTTGATGCCACAGTAGCGATTTGGGATCAAAAGTCAGGACAATTTGAATGTAATACTACTTTAGAAGGCCATGAAAATGAAGTCAAGAGTATAAGTTGGTCTGTTAGTGGACAATTGCTAGCAACTTGTAGTCGTGATAAATCTGTATGGGTTTGGGAAATCACAGATGACGAATATGAATGTGCTGCTGTTATAAATGCACATACACAAGATGTAAAAAAGGTAAGTTATAAAAAAATAATATTTTTGTAAAATAGTATACATAACTTTACAAAATTTTATTATATTTTTTAAATTTCAATTAAATACAATTTTAAATAATCCAAATACGCTTATATAGTATAAAGTAAAATAGTAGTTGAATATAATAATTATAAATCCTAATTATTTTATTAATACTTGAATGAATAATAATTTTAGGTGAGGTGGCATCCACAAAAGGATATTCTTGCATCTGCCAGTTATGATGACACAGTTAAAATTTTCAAAGAAGACACCGCCAGTAGTGACTGGATTTGTGTTTCAACTCTTGAATCTCATACATCAACTGTTTGGAGTTTATGTTTCAATGATAAAGGAGACAGAATAGTTACCTGTAGTGATGATAAAACTTTAAAAATATGGCAAGAGTATGAACCTGGCAATGTAGTGGGTATTCCCACGCCTGATAATGAACCAATCTGGAAATGTGTTTGCACACTCTCTGGTTATCATTCCAGAACAATTTATGACGTAGATTGGTGTAAAAAAACGGGTTTAATTGTAACTGCCTGTGGCGATGATATAATAAGAATATTTCGGGAAGAAAGCGATTCGGATAAGCATCAGCCAACATTTAGTTTAGTTTGTACTATGGACAATGCACACACGCAAGATGTCAATTGCACGCAATGGAATCCAGCTACTCCTGGTTTAGTAGCTTCAGCAAGTGATGATGGAACTATAAAAATCTGGCTTTACAGCGATTGATTCATGTAAAACTTCTGTATATTATGAAAATATATCTTTTATTGTTATTTTCTACTAAAATTGGTACTGTTTATTTTTCAACACCAATAAAATCCTTAAAATTCCTATTATTTTCCATTTTTTTGCCGTGGAAAAAAAAATTATATTTATTTTATACAAGATAAACCAAAAGAATTATTATTTGTTTCAGGTAAAGTGCTAAATGATTGGCTTTTTATCCAGAACATTTCAAATAACTAATAGAACTAAAATTGTTCAAAAATTTACTCAATATTCACATAAAACTTGCAATATGAGTACTTCTAAACGAGGAGTGACTTTAAAGCAAGTACTCGATGCACTTCATTCATATGCAAATCCTTCACTCGCTGCATCATGGGACAATGTAGGATTACTCATTGAACCAACAGAGCCAAAAGATGTTTCTCATATTTTATTGACAAATGACTTGACGGAAGATGTGATGCAAGAGGCAGTCGAACTTCAAGTAGATATGATTATTTCATATCATCCTCCGATATTCGTACCACTAAAGTCTATAACTACTAATACTTGGAAGGTACTTTAAGTATAATAAATGTTTTAAATGTTTTAATAAAAATAAAACTTGAAACGAAAAGTTAATAATAAAAATGTGTATCCAATAGATAAGCAAAATTTTCAGTCAGGTCTTATTGTTTTATATTTTATATTGTATAATATTTTTTCGTAGGAACGTATAGCAGCCAAGTGTTTAGAAAATAGAATAGCTTTATATTCTCCGCACACGGCTTTTGATTCTATTCGCGGAGGAGTAAACGATTGGTTGGCTGCTGCTTTCAATGTTAAAGAAAGTTATCCAATAGAGCCAGGAGAAGATCCTCAAAACGGAATGGGTAGATATTGCCTATTAAAAGACAAAATTACAGTAAATGCAGCCGTAGAATTAATAAAAAAACATACGGGTCTTAATCACGTTCGCTTGGCACGCTCAAGAACTTCAAGTAAGATTAATTTATTATTTTGCTGTCTGCGATAAATTTTTTCAGTTACCTCTTTAACAGAGTGTGAATTAATAAAAATTTTTTTATTATTTTTAATTTTTTTATTTTTACAGACGGATCTATAAGTAGAATTGGATTATGTGCCGGATCTGGAACTTCCGTACTAAAAGGATTATCAGCCGATTTGTACGTGACTGGTGAAATGTTACATCACGACATTCTCGATGCGATTCATAATGGTACTAGTGTTATCTTGACCAATCATTCAGATTCAGAGCGTGGATTTTTGAAAGCGGTATTTGCTCAGAAATTAACTCAGTTGCTGAATGAAGCTGTGGTTGTAAGTGTTTCCGAACAGGATGAAGATCCTCTGAAGACTGTTTAAAGTAAAGGAAAATGATAAACTACGTCTGTGAACCCTTAATTGTACTTCAAGTGCCAGTATAAAAAGCATTTTCTATAAAAGTAAAAGTAAGTTATGTTAAATATGATAAATACAAATAAAATAATTGTTTTGTTTGATACTGATCGCTTTAAAGAAATATAATAATTAAAGATTTTGTGATTTTATTTCTTAATATTTACAAATAAAATTTGTATAAGGTTTTAGTTTGTGTAATTTTCTACAGTGATTAAAAATAAAAATTTATTTACTGCAAAATAATGAAATTAGCGCTTATACTTTATTTTTTCTTCACATAAATCTAATCACCAGAATTTACAAAATGTGTTTTGTTCAAGTTAAATGGTAAATAATAAAAATTTAAATTACAGAAATATATTATGTAGAATATATAGAAATAATCGAATAATGTTCGTTAAAAATATGTTATTAATTTATTTAATTTTTTAAAACTTTTTATCTTTTATCACTCTATGATTTTCGTAATATATTTATTTTTCATCAGTGCAATAAAAAATTAAATGGGAATATACTTTTTTTTGTTATTTTTCTAATTCAAATATTTAAAGCAAGAATGTCAAAATTTTTGAACGGCCGAATAACCCGGTAAAGTGACCCGTTTAACGTGTTAAAAATGCAGTAAACAATGAACTCAAAAAGAGTGACTTTCCGCTGAAAGAAATACAGAAAACATTTGGTCTACAAACATCCGCTTCGATAGATTCCAAAGTGGCAACAAATTGAAATGGACAAGTCAAAGGAAAAGCTTACCCTTTAAAAATAAAAATATCGAGCGCCGAAAAGCGCGGAAAAGGAAAAGAAATAAAGAGCGAGAGTGAAAGAGTAGAAGCAAAAAAAAAAGAAAAAGAAAAGCAGGAACCGCTCGTTTTTCGAGGCAAACGACACGCTTCGAAGGTCCAACCGGAACACCCTCGGGCTTCTCTCGGCCGTATCAGGCCGCCGTCGCCGCCGCCGTTTCCCACTCCTTTTTCTTCCTTTCCCTCTATCTCTCTCTCTCTCTCTCTCCCTCTCGACTGCTCTATCTCTCGCATGGGAGCACCTTCGGTGCCGCTTTCGTCTCCGTATACCAGTACCTCTCTCGAAGCGCTCTATACTAGCGGACTATAGTTGACCCGCGTCCAGTGTCCCGAGAAACGCGCAGAGAACCGGATCCACCGCCGAAGGGATACACGCGCTCGCTCCTGTTGCTCGTGTGTCTATCTGAGCGCGTGCGCTGATCTGTTCGTGTGTGTATGTGTGTGTGTGTGTGTGCGCGCGCGCACGCGAGTCCGTGCGTACACGTGTGAGTGAGAAGAGCAAGGGAGAGAAAAGAAAAGAGCCGGTTCGCCGGAGAAGAAGAAGAAGAAGAAGAGGAGGAGAAGGAGAAGGAGGAAGGTCTCGAGGATACGATAAGGTATATACGCGAACGGCTGCGTTAACTCTTCTTCTTTTCGTCGTGTATGTGTGTATAAATGAGTGGATGTGCGAGTGCATGGATACTTTTTGTTTGTTTTTACCTGGTGGTTGCTCTCTCGCGCCATGGGGTACCGTATAGAGTGAGATGAATGCGCGCGCGAAAGAGAAAGAGAGAGAGAGAGAGAGAGCGTAAACGTAGTGCGTCGAGAGTTGCGCCGAGGAAAATCGTTCGTTAGTTTGAGGCTTCGCTCTCATGTTGCGATAATGATGGATAACGATCCGTATTTTTGAGGTAACCCTTGCGTTTTTTTTTTCTTCCTTTTCTTCTCTTTTCTCTGTCTCTTTTATTTTTAATCCCTCGATCGAATTGTATTACTTTCAGGATACTTTGTTTGAGACGTTTTTTGCGAGGTTTTCTTTTATGAGAGTTTCGAGGTATTAACAAAGAGTGTTTCTTTAGAAGATTTGAACCAGGCTTTATTTTTTCGTTATTTTTATCTTATGCTTATATTGCTTTGTTTTCATTTGTTGAGTAGGTTCTTACTGTCATGTAACATTATTTTTATTACGTTAATTTTATTTTTACCGATAATGATTTCATTGAATATATTCAAAGTTTTTTTGAATTTTAAAAATGTAATTGTTGAATTCGATTAAAAAATAATATAAAAAAAGTATTATTTATCAATTTTATGCAAATTGCATTTGATAAAAAATATGTCTCATTTAAGTATTAGCATAGTTCAAATTTTTAAGTAGAAACAGACGACTATGTCGGACGTGTACTTTTAATTTACTGGATTGAATTGTTATGCAAAATAACGCCAGTACTTATTTATCACGTGATTATAAAATTTAATTATTTTTTTATTTAAAATCACACGATTAACATTATTATTTTTTAGTCAATTTTTGAAAATGAAATGTTATTATATTATTTTAAATCGTATGCGCAGTGGTTATTAAATTTGAATTTCTCAACCGCACTTAGAAAGTTGTATATATAGAAAAAAAACAAGCGTCGATATCAGGTATACCCTAAGATAAAACTCGTTACGTTGGATATGATTAAAAATTATTAAAAATTGCTTTCATTAGAATTACAGTGTTAAAAATTGAAACGATTTTTAAATGTACAGTCAGGTTTCATTTTTTTTTTTAAATATTTCAAATTTTACAATTCAAATCAAGTTGTCTTTTTTAGTTATAATATATAAATCTTAAACTTTCACTTTCTGTAATTTTTAGTTAATATAAGCTATTTATTTTAATCCATAAAAATAAATTTTGTAAAACAAAATTTTTAAACATAGTGCAATCAATGTCCAAATCAACGTAACGCGACGAAAAATGAAAAAAAAAAGACAAAAAAAAATGGACTTTAACGCAACATTTGATTAAGAAAAAATTAATAAAACAAAGAAACTTATATGCAATCTTAAAGCGCAAAGTATAAAATCTATCGCAATTAATAAAACAATGGCACGTGTGTAACCCTGAAAATCTTATAACAACCATAGATACATCCGAATATCCGAATGCAAACGACGACAATAACAATCGCGAACACGCGAAACAATGATTCACCGAAAAAGCTCGCGCATTTTCCGTTCTATAGTAAATACACAATATATATATACGCATGTAAACGCGCATTCTTTCCGCGCGCGCGCAGTAAACCTGCGGAGACAAGAGATCTCGAGAAAGAGAGAGAGAGAGAGAGAGAGAGAGAAAAGTGCGTGAGCGATCTAAAGATCTGTCCGCGGTGTAGTGTTAACGAGCGAACCCATAATAACTCAACGAATTGGCTGGCGAGATATCGTTTCGGTTAAAGAGAGCCTCGTTCTTTTTTCGCGCTTTAAACGATACGTATACGTTTAATTAACCGCGCATGTGTGTAAAAATTGAGAGACAGGGGTATAAATATCATAGTCATATACAGGCGAGACTGACCCAGACTTTCAACTTCGCGGCTGTGTGCGCTCTCTCTCTCTCTCTTTCTCTCTCTCTCGTCGCGACGAACCTTATACGGATCTGCGTCTACAATCAATTTGTAAACGTGTGCGTGTGCGGATATATATATATAGATATTTGTCTGCGTGCACCTTTCTTTCTTATATAGCCCGCGCGAAAGATACACCGCCAAGAGTGAGTGTGTGTATGTATGCGTATGTGTATACATCCGCGTATCATTCTCTCTTTCTCAGAAAAAAGGATAAGTTGTCTCTCTCTATCTCTCTCTCTCTCTTTCTCTGTTTCGAAGATGGAAAAACCGTCGCGCGGTGCGTGTGATCCAACAATCGCGTTGTATCGCTCGAGTTTGTCGAGAGTAACGCGAGTCGGTAACTTCCTAGTTTCGCGAGCGGTGTAAGCTTTCGTTAAAGTTTACGTGAGAAAAGTTCGGATTGCGTCTGCGCGCGTGCGGTAAACGTTGATTTTTTAACTTATTTCTTTTTTCGTTTCTCTTTATCTTGCATTTGAAAATCGAGAGACAAGGTGGAAATACTTAGTTTCTGCGTGGGCTCAAAGAGAAGCAGATTGCCGAGCGGAAGTGAGAGACGTAGAATTGACAGGAGAGCGTGGATCGGTGAGGATGGAGTACTGTTTATTTCCTTATGTGATTTTCTTTTTCATCGTTGAGCAATCGATTTCTCCCCCCCCCCTTTTTTTTTTCTTCTACTCTTTTTTTTTATGTAATGCGAACATTAGCTTGACTTTATGGTTGTAAGAAAATAAACTTTACGATTATATTGCCGGATTTCAATTTATTTTACGACGTTATGGTTGCCTTTTTAAAATGTTATTTAACATTAATAAAAGTTCTAAATTGTGCCGGTCGACGAGGCAAAATTACCGATATAAAGTAGATCGTTTTAAGATTTAATTTTTATACGTGTTTCATCTTTTTTAATTTATTTAAAAAACTTGAAAACAACATTTTAATTACACGTTAAAAATTAAACCTTGAATTAAATTATGAAAAATAAAAAAAGGTAACCAACATTTATTTAAAATATAAAATTTTAGGTCACGTACGTTCATTATTTATAAAGGTATACATATGCATATATATATATATATATATATATATATATATATATATATATATATATATATATAAATCATCGAAATCAAAATCAGCATTATAAACAATCTTCTTTACACTTCAAGTTCACAAAAGCATTCGTTACAACGTTGCACCGGATTGAAAGTATCGCGTTACAACTACACGAGATATTTTTCTTATGCATTCGCTTTTGGCGAAGGTATAAAATTTGTTGCACGAGTTAAAATCGAACAATGCCCAGGGACGTTATATGCCGAGGGTATGACTCACCCTGAAAGTGCCAACCTTTATGACCCGGTTAAAAGCGAGAGAAAGAGTACACAACCGATAACACACATATATAATTTTTTCAACAGCACCGAATTATAACCCTTTCACTGACTATATTCGACCTTTCGAGTGCAATATCGAGTGGTAAGAGCAATTAAAGTTAAAATACCGGCTCGGTAGAGTTGTAGACCAGAAACGGGCCTCGTTATTAAAACTAATCAGCGGTAACGGACGAGCTATACGTTATTTTTCGCTTTCGCGAACGTTGCGCTTTCACGCGCATGTGACATTTTGATTTTTCGACAACGAGAGTTAGCCGCGTATTTTTCTCTTTTTTTTTTTTTTTTCTAATTTCACGAATTCTTCTCTCTTTATATCGTACGGTTTTTTAAAACATTGCCGCATTGGTGATAAAACGACATTTGTTTAATTAATTACGGAAAAATGTTTAACTGTGCGGCAACGGACGTCAACTCGATTCATTGATCGAACGGCTTCAGAGAGCTTCACCTTGAGCCAATCGTTTAACAAAACCGCCTCGTGAACGTTTCTTTTTACCATTCAACGCGGATCTCGCTTTTCTTTTTCCCTCTCTCTCTCTCTCTCTCTCTCTCTCTCTTTCGCTCAATATATCTCTGATTCATTCATTCGCACGTTTGCGAAACTCTTTATGCGCGTATGGAAACACGTGTAAAACAATGACGCTCAGCCGATACGTCGACGTTTTCTGAAAATTTGTACTTCGAATAGAAAAATTAACGAGCCCGCGCGCACGTAAAGAGTTAACGTCAAAGGATTCACCGGAACTCTCGTTATCCTCGGCGTTTTATCCTTGTTGATTACGCGAATCGCTAAAAAAAAAATGTTCCCCGACTTGCGCGTTGTTTAAAGCGATGAGTTAAGTTATGCTAATTCGAATATCAAAGACTTATTATTATTCCGTTTATTTTCTATTTATTCCACTTCGTACAGAATTCTTAAATGTATACGAGAGATCAATAATCCAGAGTTGAATTACGCCTTTTGTTGAATGAATAGACTGTTGGTGTGACAAAAGTATTTATGCATTTTTCGAATTTTAAATTGAACAAAAATTAAAGAAAATTTTATAAATTTCGATAACGCATTTCCGTCGCGTTAATTTTATTACAGGACATTCAAGAACATTGAAATGAAAAATTTCTCGTCCTCGCTTACATTTTTCACGACGACTATTTTAAACGATAATAAAGAAATTTTTTTACGCTCGTGAGCAAATTGTAAAGTATACGTGACGTTAAAAAAAAAAAAAAAAAAAAAAAAAATATATATATATATATGTATACATACGGAAATGCACAATTAAACTTTTGAATTTACGTCCTAAACCTCGCGAGTTCGTTTCATCGGATAAATATCGGACGCGTCTTCGCTTCCAGAACAAACAAGCCGTCCTTCCTCGCGTTGAAATTTTTTGTTACTTCGGTCGATTCCATATTCTCGTTTCTTTTATTTATTTTTTTCATTCGCGTACGTGTAATGTCCAAGCGCACGCGTGTTCTCGAGCTGAAATTGCCGTTAAATAGGCTTACGTGTAAATCTGCGTTGCGATTCTTTCGTCAGGTGTATAATACTATTTCGAAGTCCGCGAGATTATGCGGATTGAATAAATAGTGTGTGTGTATGTACGAATTGTTTATGCGTTTCGTTTTCTGTCCGTTCGCATGATGATTTAGTGATCGAGTGATTTATAATTGTAACCTTTTTTTGAGTATTTTTAATACGTTCGCCAGTGTATATAAAATCGTAGGTGTTCTAAAGATTTTGTTGTGATGACGTCACACATTAAAAATAGCATCTTAAGCGCTTCAAGAAAGTTAAGAATTCGTCAGTTTTTTTTTTTTTTTTTTTTTTTTAAATACATAATTTAAATATGTAAAAAATGTAATGGACAAAAGTTTAATCGTGAAACATCTAGTAAAATGTTCGTAAAAGCAAATTAATTATTTTCTGTATACGAAAAATTCATTTCGATACCCCAATTTTATTCGAGATATTGATTTAGATATTAATGAATATGGAAGAGAAAAAATTAGCGTAACTGTTTCACGCGATGTTTTTAAGATTTGGGGAAAAAAAAAAAAAAAGAAGAATACTCGAAATTACTGTAACTACTATGTAATTTATTTAATAGCGGCATTGTTTTATCGGAACGATTCAACTATAATTTATTATAATATATTTTAAATTGTATCTCATTGTTTGTCATTATCTACAATCTAAATTTCTTCCGTTAGAGATAAATGTATTTAATTTTTTTTTTTTTTTTTTTCTTCTCTTGCATTAATACAGTATTGTCGTACTTAATATAAAAACATAGCGTATGAATATTGCAAATAAATGATCATAAATATATAATTTTATTCGGTAACAAACGAAACAATTAATTACAAGCCGATCGATTGAAATATTATCGAATCAATTAAGTAAAATTTATGGGCAAATCAATTATTATAAGATAAAAAAATCGTTTTATTATTTGGTTTAAAACAATTCGATCAAAATCATTTTTAATTTTTCATTTTGGCTCAACGCTTCGTTAAACGATCGCGAATTCCATCGATCAGCAAAATATTTAACCTACATGACGTAAGCTCTCTCTCTCTCTCTCTCGCGCACGTTCTTCGCTTACGTTTCTTCGCGCCGTTAAAACTTACGACCGTTGAGGCGATTCCATATCTCGCGTTAAAAATACATATACCATCCTCTTACTTTTTCGTGCTCTACGAGTCGCTTCTTTTTTTCTCCACTTAGAAAAACGTAACGCTCGAGAGAGAAAGAGAGAGAGAGAGAGAGAGAGAGAGAGAGAGAAAAGGAAAACTGGTATAAGCGCGCGGTTACAGGATATTGTGAAGTATATACACTGTACGGATTTGGCCTTGTTGCATTTACGCGTGGGCTAACGATGGCAAAACGAGGTGACGTTTGAGCTCGTTGCAACGAAAACGAGCGAGATTACTTTAGGCGTACGTACACGAATTTTAATAATGGTAATTTATGTAAGGCCTACTTTTCGACTCCCGAAGTTCGAAGGAGATCGTCGGTGAGCAATTGTTTCAAGGTTGCGATTCTGTTTTTTTTTTTTATTTTTTGGTTTCGTTTGGAGATTTTTTTATTTTTTTTTTTATTTTTTAAGGGGAGGGTATGTATAATTCGTTGATTAATATGCAAATAAGTATGCAAGTATTTTTATGTAAAGTTTTATATATATATTTTAATAGTTATGAAATTTATTTAAAACTGATTATTATGTATCGTAAGACGAAAATAAGTGAAATTTTAATAACGACAAACCGCACATAAATCAAAGAATAAGAAAAAGATAAATAATGCAACTATTCAAATGTCCATCTTAATTAACCCAACGAAAATAAAAACAAAAATTAATTAATTACCTTCGTCTGAAATTAAGCGCGCGAATTCTCCACAGATACATACGCGTGTTTACATTGCACATCGCTGCTCGTTATAACGATAACGAAACGAAATAATAAGCTCATCGCAATCGTCTCTGAGCTACATATATAAAACAAAAAGTAAATTTTCCCAACGCACCGGAAAACTCTCCCGACGACCGTGGGACTTTCCGGTACGTATGCCTGTGTCTTGTTACATGTCGATGCATTTGTGCAAACATTTATACATACAAAGTATAATCGAAATCTCGGCCCTTTTTTGCAGCAGCAGCAGCAGCAGAAACGGCGTGTACTCGATTTCACAAAGAACGTGAACTAGCGTATTTACGTATGTATATATTGTACATACATACATACATAAATCGTGCTCGAGAAAGAGAGAAATCTCGTTACGCGCTTCCTTCTGCTTTCTTTATCTCGTGATATACGCGCACGTACAGACAAGACGACGATGTGTACGTATACGTACGTACGTATGTGTGTACACACTCGAGTGTCATGGGAATTCGCGGCGGGCGTGGATCTGATCGCCATTCTTTATTTCGTCATGGATACTGTAACCGGTGACCGATTTTTTTTTCGCGCGCGCTCGCGATACTTGCCGAAGTGAAGTTTAAGTTTTACAGGTCGACTTTTTTTCGTTTTTGAGAATTTGGCGAGACGAGCGATTGCGTAATAAGTTTCGAATTGACTTTTTTTTTTTTTTTTTTTAATTAAACTTTCAAGGATACCGAATTACTCGAAAATTTTTATATAGTTTAATCAAAGAATTAAAAGAAAACAAAATTAATTAAAGTTGATTAACTGGTTATTCTTGAAGAATAATCGTTATTTTATTTAATTCATTAAAAAGAAAAACATTATTTTATAATCAATTCATGATAGCTTTTTAAATGTGAGACTGAATAAATTATTGTCCTTTCAATAAATATATTTATAATAATAAAATATTTCACATCGATTTATTAAAGTTCAATGAAATAAATCACTAAAAAGATATAGCTCAATAATCATTTGTCACGTCGCTTGAAATATAAAGTATATTTTATAAACGTTTAATCATCTTTAAGAATATATCGCATGATCGCTGCCTGTCGATTTTTCCTTATGCAAAAGATCATTGAATCATGAGCTAAGTAAAATATGATTTCTGATCTCATCGATCCATGTTTAGCGCTACAACAAATACAAGTTGACAATTGAATTAAAAAGAAAAAACTTAAATAAAAACGTTATATTTGCTCAAACTATTTATCAATGTCGCTCTAATAAAGAATGCCATTCAAGTAAAACGCATTTAATAACTTTCACAATAATAAAACTCTTTCGTCAACTTTTCAGTCCACTTCCTCTTGCAAGAAAAGAAAAGAAAAGAAAAGAAAAAAAAAAAAAAAAGAAAAAGCAGTCCGTTCGAGCAAGAATCATCGTCCCGTCCGATCAACGCGCGTTCATCCCTATCGCTTTTGAAAAATTAGAAAGTCCCGTCGTACCGTATCGTTGTACATATACATGTATAGATATTCAAACGAAAACGTCTGCCACGCGAACAAAAGAGAAAAAGAGAAAGAGAAAGAGAGAGAGAGAGAGAGACAAATCATAACGGGTCTCCGATCGCTACCGGGGAATTTTGCTCCATTTATAACGCCTCCCTTTCCCTCCGTGTTTTATAACGGAAAGTCGCGATAGCTACTCACGGGGCGATTATTTATCGGTGTCGGGCGACGTTAATGCGACGATGACAATGTTTGGGAAGTGGCACGTGTCCTGGCTATTGTTGTTTTTTCTTTTTCTTACATTTTTTTTTTTACCTTTCTCGTAAAATAATATATTATTTTCTTTTTACAAACGATTCATATAATGTAAATATTTTTCACCAACGATTTTCGTACATAATATCGCGTTTTGTAAACAGCGAGCAAAGAACGCTTAAAATATTAAAGTAATTTTTTCATACGATCCACCCATTATTAAATCCTCTTTCTCTCTCTCTCTCTCTCTCACTCTTTTTTTTTTTTTTTTTTTTTTTTTATGTATCTTATCGTCAAATCATTCCTCATTTGTTTTCACTCAGTTCAGAAAACTAAACCTATACGCGCACGTATAACGAAAGGAATCACGCGACGGCTGGTCGAGCAACGACCCTGGCCTTTAGAGACGCCGCGGATTATACAATATTTACGTGTATAGATATTCATCGCGCGAGAGTTACAAACGTAATAATACGCTTTTGAAAATTCGCATACTTATCGCGCTCGAGGAAATATCGCCGTGAGAAAATTTTTCTCTTTCCGGCATTGCGGAGGAATACGAAAAAAAAAACAAAACAAAACAAAAAAAAACAAAACAAAAAAAAACAAAAAAAAAAAAAAAAAAAACAAACAATATGAATAAAAGAAAAAAGCAAAAAAAAAAAAACAAACGCTCGTATGTTTCCGTACCGCAATTACTTCTCTTGCGAATTAACTTTTTGTCTCTTTAGCCGAGGACAATGACTCGTTGTCCGCTGTCTTTGCTGCGTTATCGTCGACAATTTTTATTTTTATTCTTTTCAACTTTTACGAGGTCGCTATTATCGTGTCAAATTTATTTTCAAAATTAACGGCTACGTTGCTCTGGTTTAACGCGCCGCTAGAGATATTTTAATTACCTTTGGAAGTTAATGAACTGTTTCGCTTCTGCGATTGTGTGTGTACTTGCTTATTTATGCTTATAGAAAAAGAGAGAGAGAGAGAGAGTCGTTGCTTTCAAAGCAATACCGCTTCGAATGCAAGATTTGGTTCCCATTTGAATGTTACGACTTTCGAATGGTTAATAATGCGTTTTCCGACACTTTTACCTTAGGTCGCTGATATTTGAAAGGTGGTAAAACTTTTACCGGAAGCATAAGAGTTAAAGTTTTTTGAAATTTTTATTTAAATTTTTTATCACGCACGCTGCTAACTGTGTTGGCTTTGTAAACTGTTATTAATTTTTTTTCTAGCCAAAAAATTTACGATAATTGTCCGCTTAAAATTTGTGTCTGAAGTAACGGGAGTTATTAATATTCACTGCTTAGGGTTATTAATATCGCTTTTCGAATATTTAGTCAAATATTTTAACGATCATGCTAAAATGTAAAAATATATTTAAAAACAATGTCATAATCGTTCATTATAGAATTATTATAGCTTATAATAATAATAAATATTTTTGAAGATTTTAAAACTTATCTCAATTGCTGAAGTAGTTTGAATCAGAATATTTAAATTTTTTAGGCATAATTATGGAATGAAAATAAAAAAAATAATTAATTTCAAATTACAGACTTTTCTTTTAATTTTAATGTTCATTTTTAATAAATTTTTGCAATTAAACATAAATATTGAAATTTCATTCGTTTTTGGGCTGAAAAAAAAATTGTTTTGTTCCAAAATCTACCGCACGAGGCGCTACTTTCGCATGCGCAGTTATCAAGGTGGTTGTGTATCTTGCAGCGTCTCATGCGGTAAATTATGGAATTAAAATTTATTTTTTTCAGACCCGAAAACGAGTGAAATTTCAATATTTTCGTTTTACAGTAAAAATTTATTGAAAATGAAGATTAAAATTAAAAGAAAAGTTTGAAATTTGAAATCAACTAAAAAAAAGCACAAGAAACTGGTATTATCTTAATATTAATATTAAAATTTTCGAACGAAATTGAAAATGTATTATAAATCCAAAGGGATAATGTTTACATAAATTTTTAAATAAAATATCATAGTTTATTTCAATTCATCATTTAGTCTATATAACTGCGGCGCGTTCTTCGACGAAACAAAAAAAACTACACTTCTTTAGACAAACGCATCGGTTCGAAATGCATCCACCGTTAAAACCTTCTTCTCGAAACCTTAACTACAAACGAAAAAGTTACTCCCCTTTTCTCCGTTGAAAATTTACACCTCCCGTGGGATTTATCGTCAAGGCAAAGGCCTTGAAACGAAACCCCATGCCGAAACATTAGCATAAACAACAAAGAGCCAATCGCCGCAACTGAAAAAAAAAAGAAAAGGGTTTATGTGTGTACACGCTCTTCTCTTTCTTCTTCTTCTTCTTCTCGCGTATACCGATATGTGACCAGCGAGACGCGCGAGGCAATTTTCTGAAAAATTTCGTATGAAAAAAGGAACTCAGATAATGTATTGAAAATCGGTAAGCGAGATAATATAATGAAATGAAAAAAAAAAAAAAAAAAAGTTGCGCGAATGATTGAAAAATCGCATTTTACGATATAGGAAGAAAGAAACGCGACCGATATTATCGATATACATAAAATACAAAGCTGCTTTCCTATAAACACAAACACACCCGTACACATTTATATTTCGTCCTTGAGAAGTTAAGCTGCAGTTGTTCTCGAGGAGAGCGACTCGTGAGCTATGCATCGAACCACCCACTCGCGCTCATCCGTGCTTTATGGTATGCACAAGTGTGCGCGCGTGTGCGTGTGAGCGTAGGTGTTAGAGAGAACGAGTCTGTAACGGCGACATCGAAGAGGATCTTCAAGGCGATCCGCTCGAGTTGTATCGGATATACATACGTGCGTTTCTTCCGATTTCTCGATGCTTTTTCATTTTCAAGATGTTTAGATAAGATTAAAATATCTATATGTACGTATGTACGCCTATGTTGATGTTTATTTTGAATTTATAGAAAAGCTGTGGGAATTTCTTTATTTTTGGAAAGTAAAAATAACGTGGCTTTAGGCGTGAGTAAAAATGATTGGAACATTAATGTTCAATAGTAGTATTATAACGTAGATATTCGTTATTAGATATGTATCAGATTTAATGAAATTTTATCTTCTAATATATAGTTAGTAAACTCATGTCATCACATATTTTTATCCTAAAATTTAAATCTAATCGTTAAAAGTTATAAAAAAATAAAATATTTCCATTATGCTTATTTATATATTTCAACATAAATTTTTTGAAAAATACTCTGGTGCATTTTGTGATTTATTTTTAAAATAAAGTAATATGGATGATTTTTCTTTAATAACTATAGTTCTTGTTTTAATGTTATTAAAGTTTTATAAAAATTAAAATAGCTTACGGTATCTAAATTATCTTTATAAATATAACAAGGCTTATATACTACATTTAATGTAAACATATTTTCAATTTATTCAATCGACTTTGACTAGTAATTTTCTTCGATTTCGAAAAAGCATTTGATATAATATTTTCTTATATTTACACCTGTGGGTTACTTTCTGAAGCAGAAAGTTATATCAATTTTTGTATAGTTAATAAATATAATAATTCGCATAAAACATTAATTAAAAGACTATAATTTTTATTTCGGTATAGTTTTTACACTATAATTTTATTTAAATAAATGTGCGTAAAACGTTGATAAATAAAATATCTAGGCATAAAAATAATTTCCATCTGAAAGTATATTAAAGTACGAGCGAAAATATTGGCATAATTCTCTACAGCAATATTTTTCTTAGAATCTCGAGATCCGTCTATGATTCGAAATTTCAATTTTCTATTAAAAAAAAATTTAAGCATTGCACGACGTAAATATATTTTCTCGTCGAAATGATGCAATCTTCGTTCAAACCTAACGCAATTTCTCTTATTCTCTCTGCGTAATCGAGCAAAACAGCGAAGAAAAAGTGTAATAATAGTTGCATTGCCGCATGTAAGAACGTTACATCAAATCGCTTCTGTTTTTACTTTTTCATCGTATCTCCTTTATTCGTTGTATACATCTAGCTCATGCAATAACTTTTGTTTTTTATAATAATAACGCTACTTTCAAATAAAAGAAATATCGGTGTTTGATAAATTAACGATTAGACTTTTTATTCAGCGTCAAATTTTTATTGTTATCAAGATAAAATTCTGTAAGTAATAGCCTCGTTTAAAATTGCGTCTTGCCGGACACGGTATGAATCTACTTACGCGAATAGTTTCTATCAGCCTTAGAACACGGTATCATTATTCAATAACGTTTATATAACGTATCATAAAGTTTATCTTTTGTTTGGTTTTATCATCAATAACACGAAATTACTTTTAATTTATAGTTTCAGCGTATTGTTTAATTGACTCGTTAAAAGATAGCTAGATACAATGGACGGCGCGTTAGAAGCGTTTAATTTTAAAATTTACTCGTAAAACATATTGCTTTAAAAAAAAAAAAAAAACATTAAAATTATTTTCTTCTCACCAGCCTCGACACAATAATAATCCCAAGGATAAAATGGATGGATCGTGAGGGCGACTGATCGATATCGCTAACGACGCTATCGACCACCAAAAAAGCGATTAAAAGATATTGCGCGCCGTTGTACGTACGGCGTAAACGTTCGGAGGCATCATGAAAATGGAAGTCGTACTGTCGGGGGGTAACCTCGGGGGCGAGGATGCCAACGACGGCCCTTATCGCAACGAGGACGTGAGGGAATGGTCGCGCGTAGATCGCATAACCGGGATGCTGGAACGCGCTCGCGTTGAAACGGGACGCTGGCGAGCTAATACCAGAGACGCAGCACATTCTTACGGCAAGGTGAGAGGCCTTTTGTTTAATATTTTTATTGCGAAATTATATTGGTTATATACGTTTATAGTTTTACATTTTTTTTTTTTTTTTTTTTTTTTTTTTTTTTTTTTTTTTTTTTCGATAATGAAGCACGACGCACGCGTGAATTACGACGGAATCAATCAAAATATTTATCGCAAGGAGACTTTTTTCAATACCAATTATATATAAAAATCTGCGGATTTTATAAACTTTAAAAATAAGTAAATAATTGTCTGTCCTTTATCATAAAAAACAAAGCTTAAAAAATCAAGCAGGGCACGAGACAAAACTAGCGACAGCACTGCGCTTCACGTATAGACTTTCGTGTTCTCGCTGGAACCGTGTAGCACGTATATATCTGGTCGTCGATTTCGTTAGCAGCCAAGCGAAGAATTGCAGTATTCCTTGTGTTAGTTCTCCGTCCACGTATACATGCGTGTGCGCGTGTCGTTTTTTTTCTTTCTTTTTTCTTTTTTTTTTTTCTTTTTCTTTTTCTTTTTTTTTTTGCTTTTTATTCACTCTCCATCTCGGCAACTATACGCTATAGCGCGCTCGATGATCAGTGTGGCGCGTAATGTCGCGGATGCGCGTTATACGGAGATGAACGCGTTTATACACGTGTATTGACGGCGGCTTTTTTTTTTTTTTTATTCGTTTGCTTTTTATTAGTTGATGCTGCTGATTGATTTTTAAATATTTTTACCTTAAGTTAGTCGTTAATCTCGCGAATAGGATTTTGCAAATTTTTATTTCGAGGCGTCGTAATGTTTACAAAGAAATTTAAAAAACAAAATTATAATTAGTTTGAATACACATTAAATTCTTTTACATATTTTCATGCGAAACGAAAACTATTTCATAAAAAAAGTTTCGTAGAGCGCGTACAGCCACGTTGTCATCGACCTTTTTAATTGCGCTAATTCGACGAATCTTTGTCGTATCCTTTTTATGTACAATGAGACAAGAGGATTGTATAATACGTGTGCGAAAATACGAAGGATTCGATTCGAAACCACGCTGATAAAAGGTGGAATTAAAAAACAGTGTCTAGTTATCATTTAAAAACAATTAGATTTTTATCCAAGAAGTAATGAATTGCTTGAAATATGGATTTTTTTTATGGTAATTTAAGCGTACGTATAATTAAAAAATTTATATATACACCGTTGAACGAAATAAAAAATTTAAATAAATCATTTATTTATTTAATAAAAGTGTCTTTGAAAATTTTATTTAAAAGTTATTTAGGTAAAACAAAAATTATTAAAATAAATGTAACTTTTTTGTCTGAATATAAAAATGGACGTGTAGAATTTTTAAAAAATTCTTTTGAATATTCTTTTTGAAAAGAACCATTTACCTGTCTGACTCATGGATTATTATACTCCGCCGGGTATATCCTTATTTCCAACTGGTCAAGCTGACTATATGATTTTTATATTATTGAAATTTTATTATAGAAACTAAAACAGCTGCCTTAAACATTTATTAAACGAGTATAATATTTTATTGTAGTGTTAAAATAACGTAGAAGAGGATAGGAATCGATAAAGTAAAATAATATTTATAATTTTTTAAAAATTTAAATTTACATTTTTCATCTCATATTGAACAAACAAAACAAAATAAAAAAAAAAAAATTATAAAAAAATCGAGGCTCAAAAGATACCCGTATTTTTTCTTCTTTCCTTAAAAAAAAAAAAAAAAAAAGCAAACGAAAAAAGCCACACGTTGTAAACTCCTCGAGCGCGCAGACCATAATCATCGATAACCGCGCGAGAACCTTACCAAAAAGAAAAAAAAAAAAAAAAAAGAAAACCAAGAAAAGAAAAACCATCTCGTTAATTGCAGGTGCGGTCTCACCGCGCAATCTCCCCGATTTCGTTCTCCGGTCAATCTATACAAAGACAAGGAGGAGGACACGCGTCGCCGTCGTCGTCATTATGGCGCGAGAGGAAAAGAAATATAACTGTGTGTGCGTAGACGCGCACACGCGTTTAAAGAATCGCATCTCGACGAAGACGACCAACGACGATTCCTAATCCGGCTAATGGGCGTTAGACTCTCTTTCTCTCTCTCTCTCTCTCTCTCTCTCTCTCTCTCTCTCTCTCTGTCGCCATTGGAAAAGCCGCGCGTTGTGCAATTTGCGCATTATTCGCGCGACGCGCGCACAGCTTCGACGACTACGACGACGGCGACTAATTGAAGGGAGAGGGAAAAAGAAAGAAAAAAAAAAAAAAAAAAAACATAGAAAAAAAGAAAAGAAAAGACAACGTCTCTCGCGAAACGTTTATTAGTGTACCTCTCGTTGCAGCTTCTGCATTGTCGTTCTCGCGCTGAATCGAGCTTTGACGCGCCGCTGCGATTCGCGATATAACGCGCGAATAATATATATATATATATATATAGATAAAAGAAAAATAAAGTACGGTTAACGCGCTCGATTATTTTCACTTAGATCGATCGATCGATCGGCTCTCGATTCGCAAGGTTGGCGTTAAAGTGAGCGTGTTTACTGGGCTATTGTGCCGCGCTTTATTGTTTTCACGATAGAATTTTACATTAATCGCTCGTCCAAGTCTAATGTGCGCGCGATAAGTTTCTAACGTATAATAAACGCTTATCGTTTGTTTTTTTTTTTTTTTTTATTTAAATACGAATTAAATTAAACGCATGCGAGTCGGTTTATTTAACGTTGGCGAGATATTACTTTGTGTATTTTCAATTGTTAAAAATGTACTTTTTAACATTGATTATATAAATTGTGTTTACTTCGGAAATTTTACAATCATAAATATTCAAGCAGATGTATCTTAATGTTATGATAATTATTGTATTCACGCGTGCTTTCGAATAGTAAAAACTATCGTAAATTATAAGGGGTAATAAACGTTAAGTGTGAATTAATCTCACTCGTTTACGTTTCCAATGGTAAAATTGCATTTATTCGCATTATTCGATTATAAATATAAATTACGCCAAAGGATAAAATCATTCGTTTATTCTTAAAATAAACGTTAATTTTTTTTTTTCTTTTTTTTTTTTTTTTTTTTTTTTTTTATTGTTTTTTTATGTCACACAGATGATCGATTCGAGAGAACGAAACTCAGCCGACGGCAGTATGGTGCAGAAAGCAAGACGACAAGTCGAAATATTTCAAAGTCAAGGCGTCGGTGGAAGATCTTTTCAAGTAGTCAGAGCCTCGCAATGGTCGTCCTCGAGAGCTACGGACTGCGTATTCGATGTTCCAATAAGCAAACCAAACGTTCGTATATAAAATACGTATATTTTTTATGTATTTTGATTAATTCGCAGTATCATTAAAAAAAAAAATGAAGGAAAAAAAGTCATTTAGTTATTCTCAATTTGAATATCTTTGCGATATATTTTAACGCCTACGAGGCAATAAAAAATGAAAAATTTAACATAAATCGCCTTATGCTTTAATAACATACGTATTTACCGTTGAAAAAAGGAATAAGGTTACATGCACTTTATCGTTATAAAAGCAATAATTTATTTACGTTATCATAAAGTAGTACCGAATCGGTAAAAGTTGAAGTTTTGACATTTATCCATGTCATAAAATAAAGTGCGTTTTAAATTTACCTTCGCAATTATATCCATTTATCCGTATCTAGAATACTCAACTCGAGAACGAGGCGTTAAGCGGCGACGAGCCAACGCTCTCACCCAGACTGAATCTATGGCGAACGAGCTTGAATTCGAGATCTTCGGACCTCGATCGTTTATCCTGTCTTTGCCGTAAACTCCACAACGAGGCGATGAACAGCACAAACATGTGGTCATTGCGAAGTACTCGGAGTCCCTCGCCCCTAACGTCCCTCGACGACACCCCGAGATTCCAGGAGCTCGAAGCCGGTAGTCCGGATCCCGGGGACGGTCTATCGATCGGTTCTCTGGGCGAACGGAGGAGCAATTCGAGCGAGGACGTTTCGAGTTTGTTGAACACCGATGACGCCTTCGCCAGAGACAGCAAGTTGAGAAGATCGTTGCAGATACCGAGCAGCTCGTCCGATCACGGGAATTCCGCGGTATCCGACGACGACAGAGTTCGCAGATGCAGGAACGAATTCATCGCGGAACGAGCGAGGAGGTTCGAGGAAGGTATTAACGGAGTTAAGGAAAATACCGGGACGAAGAAGAGTTACATCGGCGCCAAGTCGTTCGGCTCGATCGCCGATAACGACTTCGTAAAGAACGATCCGAATCATCCGTCCAAGCTTAATCAGCAATTTTCTAAAGTATCGATTCAGGATAATGGTAACTAAGGATTCGTTGCTTTTTTCTTTTTTTTTTTTTTTTTTTTTTTTTTCGTTTTTAACAATAACTATTCTACCGTGTACAAATTTACTTTAATAAATATTCCTTAACCTTATAGCTAAGTATTAATTTAAAAATCAATTTTCAAACCTTAAAAGTAGTACTCACGCGAGCTAAAATTTACAATTTTCCAACGAAACAAAAAAAAAAAAAAAAAAAAAAAAATCAATCACGCGGTAACAACCATTTGCAAAGAATTGCACGCGGCAACGATTTCACAGCATCGTAAAATAAACTAAAATAACCCCTCCTTGTGCACTTTCCATCAACCTTTCGTGATTATCTTAGCGAGTACTATAACAGCGAGCAGAAAAAGAAAAGAAAAAAAGTAATTTCTCGGCTCATTTCCACGAGCTTGGGTAATAGCTCACGAATACATACATGCAACGATGCTTTCAGCCGAGATAACGCAAAAGCAAACGAGTCAGACGATACACGTGCGCTCGGGTAACAATACCGGAGAATCGCGAGCCAGAGCCAACAATCTTACGGTCGTCCATCTGCGAAACGTAGCCGACGATTGTCTCGCCGGCGTTAATCTCGAGGATAAGACTACCGAGGACGGAACTTACGGCCGATCGATCGACGGCACGACGACGAAGGAGGAGAACGCGAGCCAACAACAGACTCCCTCGACGACGCCGACGACGACGACGACGGCGACGACAACGACAACGACGACGTCGACGACGATGATAAACGGCGCTAAACCGGTGAAAAAGGTCGAGTTTTGCAAAACTGAGATACACTTCGCCGCCGATTCGGGAAAGGTTAATATCGTCGAAACGGATGGCAAACCACCGCCGACGAATAAATTTCGAAGACGACGGAGAAACAATAGCCTCGGCGCTGCCTCTAACGTTAATGCTCAGGTAATTGGTAATTTATTTAAAAAAATTTTATAATCAAATTATAAAAAATATATTTTATTATTTTAAAATTATTCATCAGAAGAGCAACATGCCTCTGATACATTTTGGCGACACCTCGTACGAGAAATACATATTCGGAGGTCAAGGTAAATTACCTTTGGGTGACGTTAACAAGACTGCGATAATAAACGATAATCCGACGACGATCGAGGAGGTAAAAAAAAATTACAAAAATCTCATCGAGTTCGAGATAAAGGATAGGTGGAACAAGCCCGAGAAGATTAGAGAGGATAGCGTTATTACATCGAACAAGGAATTATGCAGAACGATAAAGGATTCGGCACTCGCGGATAACAATCTGGAGAAAGTCGCCGATTACAATAAGCACAAGGGAACGCACACGACTACCGTGAATTTCCTTAGCGACGAGAACGGCTCGCTTACTCAAATAAATAAAGGTATGCGTACAATTTGTCTTTGTAATTATTATTATTATTATTTTTTTTTTTTAACGTATTAATAATTAATCGCTGCTCTGTTGATTGTATGTAACGCGCGATAAGTATTTTAAACGTTGTGTGCATTACGCTTTTTAAACTTTGCTAATTTCGTACAAAAATCGCGCAGGCAATTTTCGCAGTAACGACGACGAGTCATTGCAAGCCGTATATACATCGTCCATTCATCATTAACTAATTTATTTGCCAGCATTAATCAACATAATTTCGTAATTTTGCAACACTAATTATCACTTTTGTGTGCGCTCGATATTTTGTTTTGTTTTTTTTTTTTTTTTTTTTTTTTTTATATGTTGTTTGGATTACATGCATCGTTTAAAATCATTAACTATACATAAAAGAGAGAAACTATCGTTCTTAAATTCGTTCCGGACGATTTGATACTCCTCGGCTGCTATTTTCTTTATATTTTCTATACAACTTGACAATTTGCGAAATACGATTTGAGGATGTAGTTTCTCTTTTTCTTAATGCGTGACTAAGGAGTGGATTGTGCAACGACACTAATATGCGGTTGAAATTGTTTGGGTGAACGAGGGAACGAGTGAGAGAGGGGGGGGGGGAGAGAGAGAGAGAGAGAGACCTTGATGTAAATCGGAACTAATTTGTATCATCTTGTACAATTTTAGCATTATTGGTAATTAAATAAATAAATCTTTCAAGCGTACCACTGAATCATCTGATTTATTATTTGAACTGATTAATCATTCAAAGATAAATTAAATTTGATTTTGACATACCATTCAATTCAAATTAAAACTAAATTATTACAAAAATAACCACGTATCGATTTACATTAAGATCCTAATTTCGCAGTATAAGTTGATTATAAAATTCGCATCGTCATTGAGGCGTAACAATCATCCATAGTAGTCACACCCGCGCGTTTAACGGCAACATTACGTCAACCGCGAATAAAAAAAAAAAAAAAAAAAAAAAAAAAAAAAAACGTATGGTCTATACAGTGCTCGTAAGTTATTGCTGCGCCCATAACCGTTTGCATGAGTAGACTACATTCCCAATCCAGATATCTAGAAACGTATATACACGGGGAAGAAGAAAACTGACCAATCGCCAAGAGTTACCTAAAATCCATACACACGCCCAACCCTCACCTTCTCCCTCTCCCGATAAAAAAAAAAAACAAAACAAAACCATACTTACAGGAGTAACCGAGAAGCGCGCCGGGATTCAGCTGCAATTCGCCTCGTCGAATCGAAGCCTGAGCCCATTGATCAGCGACAACGACGCAACCGACGACGCTACCGAGGCAACCAACGTCGTCAGTCGCACCACCAAGATCACGGTGCATCTACCGATCGAGCGTTACCGCAATCCGCGCGTCTTTCTCCAACGACAAAACGATAACGGCAACAACAGCAACAACAACAACAACAACAACAACAACAACAACGACAACATCATGAACAATCCGTTCTCGCATCTGAAATCCGTGCGTCTGGTTATGAGCATAGGCCAGATGACGGCGAGCTCCGCTAAACCTCCCGACGGCACCTCCATTTCCCTCAGGGAGCTCATATCCACGCTTTACAACGGCGCCGACGCTCCAGCCGATTCCGCTATAAACGATAACGATACTAGCGAGATGTGGTCGCTCAGGCTGAAACCTTCCAACGAGTCATCATCATCCGACGACGAACGACCGACTAGATGCTTAGACGAATCGCGAATGCTTACGGGTATAGGATATATAATGTACATATTGGATATATTTAAATAGTATAAATGCATAAGCATTTGTCTAAATTTTCAAGAGAAAAAGAAAGAGAGAGAGAGAGAGAGAGACAGAGACAGAGAGAGGGAGGGAAAGCGAGAGAAAAAAAGAGAGAGAGAGAGAGAGCACTTTAAATTAGGCCATTGACGTGTCTTGTATCGCACTTGTTACTTTACAAAAATATTGTCGTTTGTACAATCATTTCATTTCATTATACATTCATTTGTTCATCGCGTAGTTTTAATAAGTTTAGTTGTTAAGGCTTTATACGAGAATAAGCTGATTATTTTTTTAATATTGTTTATCCTTTTAATTTGGATTTCGTTGTTTTTTAATTAAAAATTCGCGTAAAGAAACAAATTGATTTTATTTTGATAGTCGTTTATTAATTAATTTAATATAAAAATAATTTTAAAAAATTTTTGTTTTTTTCAAAAGATATTTTTTAAAAATTAATAATCGAAATTTACGAATTTTAAGTAGTTTAATTTTACAAATTAACGAAAAAATATATGTATATATATTTATTTATTTATTATTTATTTTTTTTTTTTTTTTCTTTAGATAAGCCAAGCAGCGCTTTTTCAACGAATCACGTGATATACAAAGACGCAAGTCCAAAATTGTCGGACAAATTTGCCAATAAAAATCAAATCGTAACTCAAGATTCCGAGAACAATCAAGTACTATTGAAAGTAGTCACGACGCACAAACCGGTGCTCGCGAAAGTAGAAAACGATCATACCCCTAGTTTATCAAAAACTAGATCAAAGTGTCTAGGTGCTGATGCGCAAGAAAAGAATATGACCAATGATAAAGTTGAGAATAACGATAAAAAAATCGATTCTCAGGATATTAAAAATGGTAACCTTGAAGCCAAAGACCACTGTGATAATAGTAATGGTATAAACGATGCGGTTTTTAATTTTAACGAAGCTCCCACCTATGAGAATATATTCGACGCCGTTACCGATGGTGCTCCAATTTATGAAAACTTTCAAGCCGTTAAAAATACTCCAATTATGACGAAGGATAAAAAAATTCCTTATGGAAGTCCTACGGTGATGAAGAAAAAATTATCGAATTCGCTCTCTGAAAATATTCCGTCCAACGCGTCTGACAGAAGACATAAGAAAATTGTATCGAAAGTTAATAGTAATTCAAATGTCGATGAATCTAATAAAATAAATAAATTAAAGAATTCGGATAAAGGCAAGAATGCGCGTTCCATTACACCGATGTCTTCTGTATCTAGCGCTAAAAGTGAAAAAAATTCGATACAATCCGTTTATAATCAGGAAATAAAATGCACAAATAAAATAAATTCGCGTCAAAGCAATTCACGTGATAATTCGGTGAAACGGTATAAAGTCGCGAAATTGATAAAAGATGATGATACAAAAAGTATCCAAACAAAGAGAAAAATTTCACATGAACATAAAAACACTTTGTCAAGCAGTGGCGCGGAAAAAAATGATGGAACATTAAGGTATAAAAAAGGTTTCATTTTTGAGAAAAACTATTCAATTCAGATGCATATGTATAAAAATAAAATAAATAATTTTATTATTTTAGATCGAAAAAACCGGTGGAAGTTGTCTATCAAACTGCAATTTTTAACATGAAAAATGAAAAGCTTTCCAAGCCTGCAAAAACAAAAGAAACGAAAGGACCTCGATTGATTAACGAATTTATTTGTGGCAGCAAAATAAGACGACCATCTGATAGTAAAAAAGCAATAAAAAGTACGTCAATTTTTTTTTATATGCACATTTATTTATGCAAGCTTTTTATAAATATATAATGAATTATTCTTGCAGCAGCCATTGTATCACAAAATACTAGTAAAAGAAAAGAATTGCCTACGTCAATGAATAGGTATACATTTTAAGATATTATCATATTTATTAAATGAATATAAAATAAACAAGTAATGTTTCTGTTTCAGATAATGATTTACAATTAATAATGATAGGTTCCTCAAAATTGATATATTTAAATGTATTACCGCTTATGATTGAATTTGATACTAATTTTTATATAACTACCCATAATAAGCGGAATAAGAGTTCCTCTCTTTTAAGAAGAAATCTGTAAATGTTAACACTGACTTTGCCATTTTCGACTGAATTAAATGAACTTATGTAATAATAATAATGTTAAACAAACTTGTGCACATGACTGTTTTTTACATTAAACTACTAATAAATCGTGAATAAAGGTTATAGTATAAGCACAAACTTAGCAAAGTATTTTTTATAACCTTACTTGTTTAATACATTTACATACATATTAAATTTGATAATATGTAAGTAATTTATTGTAATGAACACGAACTGTTTAAGTTCAATTGTAAATAACTTTAATTTTGTACTCATCTATGGTGTACGAATGGAGTATAACCTAAGTATTATACAAAGTAAAGAAAGTAATTTTCTGGAATAAAACTAAAATTAGATAAAATTTACATTAAAAAAATCAATATTTAAAAGATAAGCAGAAGTACAAAATTTTCCAAAAAATGCCTTCAGTGGATACAAATTGTTGATATTGGTTTATACAATTGTGTTATGAACTTATTTTGTAATTAATTGTTTAATGAACTTATTTTGTATTCAAGATCATAAAACATGATAGATATAGAAATTACTATAAATACTTATAATATATGAAGATCAATTCGAGGTCTTTTATTACGAGTTTCTTCTGGTGAATCTCCATTTGACAATAACTCTCGTTTTCTTTCTGTAGTCTAAACAAATTTTACAACCTTAGTTAATTAATATTCAAAAAAAATTATTTTAATATAATATTCATTTTTTTTATAAATTTACGTACCTTTTTATCCCAACGCTGATGTAAATACCTCAAAACAATTGTTGTTTTTTCTGTTACAATAACTGTAATGACAAATAAAATGTTATTACGAATCAGTAAATTAACATGAATCTCTAAATTCTTTAAATATATAAAATTAAAAAATCAAATAAATCATTTAACGTATTTCTTATACTACAAATAATAAAAATAAATTAGCTTTTTATTGAACAATTGATTTTTCATAATTATATCTAATAAATATTTAAGTATTGATAAAACATACTTTCATACAATTTTCATATTAAATTTAAATATAAATATTAAATATACCTTGTTCAGAAGGATAATCCTTTGTTGGAAGATATACGGACGGCCTTTTTACACATGTTCTGTTTCCATTATCAGTGTGAAAATTTGCAAAATTATTTTCATCGATTGAAGGTAACCCATTAAGAAATTCAGCTACAGACTACATATACGTAATTTTAATAAAATAAATAAAGATTCATATTATAAGTATTAATTACTTATAATTGCAAATTCAAAATTTGTTTAAAAGCTAACTTTGGACTAAGATTCTTATTTCCAAAGTTTATAAATATTTTAGAATAAAAATTGTAAGATATTTAATGTAAAAGAGTATTCATTCATTAAATGTATAAAGAAAGGTTAAAAGTTTTACCGTTTAGCCTAGGTTATAAAACTGTGAATACATAATTTCCATACTTTTTACTTACCATTTTAGAAGAGTCGAAAGACTCCAGGATGATTTAAAGAAAACTGAATTCAATATTAAAATAAATGGATGGCCAAAGTGTAAACTGAACTAGAAAATTCTACTGTCTTAAACATACGAAGAAAAACATTTTACTAACATCGCGTAATTATCATGATTCTCCTTTCAAGCTGATGGAACTAAACTGGACAAATTTAAAGCAGTCCCTTTATGCTTGCATTTTATTGGTTGGATTATTGTCTATCGGTTGTTCACAGTGTTGCCAAGCAGTTTATGATCATTTAATTTATTAAATCCAGGGTCGTATCGTTATGCTGTTCACGTATTAAAAATGACAACATTGTATCTGGAATCGAAAACGCGTCCTTCTTTAAAATCATTTTATAACTGACTGACTAATAAAGTGATTGTTTACAATTATTATAAATGCAATCGTGTTATGAAAATGAAATAATGTTTGAGTTTATTTTTGTATTATGTCTTATAAACATTATATCAAAAATGCTACTGAATTCCACATACTATAAATGGAATACGTGATACTTTCCACTTTCTCTAAAAACCAGTTGTTACTCAGTATTAGAAAATGATTCAAGAAAACTGGACGGATTTAGAAAAAGGCTGTTGCCCAAATCATTTCAATTTTAAAATTAAAACAGCCTATAATAATTGTCATTGTCCGGCAACAATTAGTTTTTCTCAATGTGCCTTTGACAACAACGATGAATCACTTGTTGTAATAGATAATAATGGTATTGCTTATTACATTGACCTGGCTGATACTCCAGCGTACAGAAAATTAGGATGTGTAGGTTTAAGCACTTGTCTTACTTTTAATCCTTTTGATAGAAGTGAATTATTAATTGGTTTAAATTCAACTAATATTAAAGTATTAAGGATACATGCTATTAATGATTTTTATTCGCTAACTGGTCATACAGCACCACCTTTAAATATATCATTTTATAAAGATTATTGTTTAACATCATCAAATAAAGAAGTCATTGTATGGCAAACAAAGTCATATTGCAAAGCTCATCAGCTACGTTTAAATGCAAAAAATATTATTGTAAAAAAGGCTATATTTTCAAATTTAGGACTTATTGCTGTTTTATATCAAACTAATATTATTCAATCTTGGATTTTTCAACAATTTGATAAAGATATTAAAATTGATATAGAAAAACATGGCCTGAAAAATGTTAAAGATTTTGAATTTACAAGAGATGGTAGAGCTATGATAGTTTGTGGATTGCACAACAAAATTTTAATTTTTAATACGACAAGAATGGATTTACTAAAAAGCGTAGATTTAAAAGAAAATTATTCTGGTGGAAGACAATTATCAATAATTCCATTACCCCTTGATGGAGGAGCAAATTCAATAACAGCAATTTTAACATCAGATTGTACTTTAAAATTTATAAGTTTAGCAACATCTAGTATTATTGAAAGTTGTTGTGAATCACAAACTGGAATAAAGAAGATTATAGTTTCACACAAAGGTTCTTATTTGGCTTGCATCAATAAACATGGATTTTTAGATCTTATTTTTCTAGATAAACTATTAAATAAAAAACTTAGCTCTGGTACAATAAAAGTGAAAGAACGAAAAAAATCTCATTCTCATAAATCAGAAGATCCTCTAAAATTTATTCAACTTGCTGTAAAAGAAGAATTGAAATTACAAAGATTATTGCCAATATTGAAAGAATTTGGTGAATATCCTGAAAATCATCGAGTTTTAATTTGGACAACAATAATGGAATTACCTAATAATAAAAAAGCTTACATTGATCTGTCAAATAAAGTTCAACATGAAGCAATGTTTGAGTTGTTAAAAAATCACTCGCTACCAGACAAATGTAAAAATACTCTTTTAGGTACATTATTAAATTGTTTGCTTCACTGGTGTCCAATACTTGGAGAATGTGCATTTATACCAAAATTAATTTTACCTTTTATAAAGGTTTTCGAGGTACATAAATTATCAATTAATAAATTATAAAAAAAAAATATTAATTTTTAATAAAAATTTTTATAATCTATTATTTAAAATTAAATTTTTATAACAGTTTCTTATCCACAATAAATTATTTCATTATTTTTTTGCATTTGTATCTTTATAGAAAAACTAATATAATCCTTGATAAATTGTTAATTTTTTTACAGAAAAATCCTACCCTTGGATTTGAAGCATCTTTATTTATTTTACTAAATTATTGTCAGAAATGGTTTGAATACCATCCATTGCCACCTCTTAATATTTTAGGCATGATAGAAAATATGTTATTAGAAGCTGATCCCTTACTTTTCAATTATTTTTGTGAAAAAGGTGTGACATCTACTATTTATGCATGGCCTCTACTACAAAATATGTTAAGTGAAGTGCTTACAACACACGATTGGTTAACATTATGGGATCATTTACTTTCTCTTAAAAAACCTTGGTTTCTGTTAATGTGTGCAGTAGCATATAATATATCATATCGTAAAACAATCATTTCAAAACTTCAAACATTAGAAGATTTTCAAGAATTCTATAAAACTCAGGGACATGTTTCTATAAAAAATGTTTTAAAAATTGCTCATAAATTAGATTGTGATACACCACATCGAATTCATCCACAGCGCTATCTTAAGTAAGTTTGAGAATGCAAAAATTATATTTATTAATTTTTAATGTTTTTATAATTATTATTTAGAAATGAAATATATACAATACCAAAAAAAGGTCCTTATCCGCCATTTCTGCAATTTGAATTTCCCAAATATTTAACAGATGAATTGCGAGGTATAAATTTAAAAAAGTTTAAAGAAAAAGAACGCCGTTTACGTGGATTTCAACTTTATGCTATGGAACTATTAGAAGAAAAAAGGCTTCGTGCAGAAAATGAAAACTTTGTGAAAAAAATTCACGAGATGAGATTAAATGGTAAAATATTAAATATTAACTGAACTGTTTAAATATTTTGAACAATTCTAACATTACATTTATTTATTTTATAGAACTTCGAAGATGTTATGAAAATCAAATGCAAGATAATGAGAGATTATTAGAATATACAAAAAAAGAAACAGAAGATTTAGATCCTTCTAAATATTTATACAATGATGTAATGTGGAATGATGAAAACAGACGATATCCTATTTTTACAGATGATATTGAAAAGAAAAGAAGAAAGAGTAAACATAAAAAATGTAAATTACTTCAAGAACAAGTGGAAAGATTAGAATTTGAAGTGCAAAATTTATTGTTAACGTTGCACAATACTTCATCGAAGACAAAATCTAAAATTAAGTGAATTTTTCTAATATATATGTAAATATAGGATTAACAAATAATTTTCTAGTCGTAATAATTTTTTACATTAAAATCATGTATTAAAAATTGTATTTTTTTATATTTATAACAGTTAATAAATTAATAATAATGTTTTTGTATTCATACAAAAATAGAAAATTCGTCTCTTTGAACAATCTGTTAATTTTATAAAAATATTCATTAATCATATTGTAGTAAAGAATATACAGGAGCTTCAATTTTAGATCGACCATGTAAAGCGTTCAATTCTATTATGACTACACATTCTACAACTATTACTCCTGATGATTTCAATAACTTCACTGCAGTTGACATAGATCCTATACATGAATAAGTTTTATGCTTTGATTTTAATTTTACTGATTATTATTTCTATATAAAAATTATGGATTTTTACCTCCTGTAGCCAATAAGTCATCGATAATAAGAGCTTTGGTTTTTTCTTCCAAAATATCACTTTGAATTTCAAATGTATCCTAAATAATTATGATAATTGTTGAATTATCAAAATGTCTCAAATTAATTATAAATTTGTATTTCAATATTTTTTTTAATTTATATTATATATCAATGTAAAAAAATTTAAATATAAAAGGCATAATAAGTATTTAAAAATTTTTACAAATTATAAATAAATAAATACAAATTTATTTTTTAATATAAAATTATATTATAAACAATATAATAATAGTAAATGATAGCAACCTCACCATATTCCAAGGTAAAGTTTTGTTGGCGAACCTTACCCGGAAGTTTTCCTTTTTTTCTAATAGGAACAAATGGTTTTGCCAATTCAAAACTAAATAATGGACCTAGTAAAAAACCTCTTGAGTCTAAACCAACAATAAAATCTATGTCTAATAAAGCTATATGCTCTAGTAATAGATCTCTCATTGCTTGCATAGCTGCTACATTTTTAAAAATTCCAAATATATCTCTGTAAAAAAATTTTTTTTTTTTTTTTTTTTTTTTTTTTTTTTTTTTTTTTTTTTTACTTATAAACGTTTAAAAATTATGAAATTAAAATTAAATTTACCGAAACATAATTCCAGGTTTTGGAAAGTTTGGATAACTTGTTACAGAATCTTTAACTAACTTGATTTTATCAGCTTTCTCCATTTTGTGTAAAAATACTGAAATAAATTTTATTATATAAGTTATAATTTTGAGATATCAAATTTATGATTAAATATATATTAATAAAATAAAAAATTCAATGTAACCATTGAAAATATCAAAATTTTCATTGATAATAATATAGTTTAAAAACATGAATGAATGAAAATATAAATTATTTAAAATTCATCGATTTTTTATGATTAAAATGACTGTATAATAGATATAATATTTTATTATTCTAAAATAAATTTCAAATTTAAAAATACGATAAAATTATGATGTTATTATAACCAGTATCATTCTACTTCTAAATTTATTTAGGATGCTTTCGAAAATATCTTGCATATATGTAGATTTAATAATATTTTATTATAAATTTCTTTTAATAATTAAATAGTACATACTTACTTCTTTTATATTGATAAAATAACAGAAAATTTAAACGATCAGACAATTTCTAATAGAAAAGAATATTAATATGCATCTTTCATCTTTAATTAATAAATTACTGTTACTAATGCATGTGACTGCTTCGTATCTATTTAATGAAAGATTACACTATTATCTACAAATAAAATGTAGATAAAATTTTGGATGTCATGAAGAAAAGATTTTTCTTTTATTTTTTGATAAAAAATAATCTCTAATGAAAATGATGATTATTGACGTCAGATGACGATTAAATACTATATTACAAATAAAAGTGAAGCAAAAAAAATTAACCTGAAAATTTTGTTTTCATTAATAATTTTATTGTAATATTGAATTGTATGAATATCTTTTAAAATTATTTCAAAATAAATGAGAGAAAAATTCTTTTCATATTATTCGTGACCGTCAGTGAACATCTCAATTAAATTTCATCGAAAAATGTGATTATATAGTTGAACAGAGGGCAGAAGTAATAACGGGCACGGTCTTGTATGCAGGTCTGGAAATTCTTTTGGTGGGGGATGTCGTGATATTATAGAAAAAATGTTAGTTCCTGTATTCGCCACTAACAGCGCTATAATATAGATTACCAAGTGTAACGAGCAAGTCTATTATGCATATTATAACCAAAATTTTTATGCGCGCTCCACTTAAAATAGATAAAAAAATTTGTAAAAATTTAAACGTAATGAAAAACGTATTTTAAAATAAGAAAAATTATTTTCTATTATCACATGTAAGTATACGTACATTTCGTGTATACTTTCTGTACACCATATTTTCGCGCGCACACCTCCTATTGAATCATGCGCTCCTGATACTTGTCTGAGAAAGTTGCTGAGTTTACATACTATTTTAAATGGCACGTTTAACTGCAGGAAATACATAAATGATGCTTGTATAGGTGCACATATATATATATATATTTAAAATACTTCTTATGGAAACATGCGTACCTATTAGGTATAAAGCTTGGCAGGAGTAACAGGAGATCATGTTTCAAGGGGGTGGCACACCTCCTTTAGTGAAGAATTGGCAAACCTCCTGCATGTAATATTTATAAAAACATACAAATTAGATATTTAGATTTGAGGATGTCGTAATAACGAGCATATAATATGACAATATATGGCACGGCACTTCTTCGCGCGCATACCTCCTATGAAAGTATGCGTTCCTAATAATCATCTCACAAATTGCTGGGCTGGTATATTACAGCGAAGAGGTAGAATCAACATAACCTTAAAAATAACTTTATTCTTTAGAAAACAATATAAAAAATTAATTTTTAAACTATTATTAATTTTATACAAGCTTTTAATTTTTTAATGTTTTTACTTTATATTTAAAATAAAATAATAAAAAAAATTTGTTTAATGCAAACTTTGTTTTTGCATAAAAGATGTTCACACATAATATATAGATATGCGCATTACACCTCACAAATTACAGATTGTAGCGCTGCGAGTGGTGAATTTAGAAATTAAAACTTCTTCCACAAAATCGTGTCAGTCCCTAGCATCAAAAATTGGTAGAGTTTCTGGAACTGTGTATGTGATCGCGGTCACGGGCGCGGAAGGGGAAGAGAAAACTGGGAAAGATGGCTTTTTCGACTAGCAGATTAGAATGTTATTAGTCATCCAATTGCTGTTTACGAGAGTGAATATCAGCTGGATGCGTTTCGAAAGTGGAATAAAAGACAAGCTGCTGTGACAGTTCTGAGTTTTATTCAAAAGGAGTTAGTGTGACGTTTTGCTTTAATCCGTAGTTGAGAAAAATGATGAACTTTCTATCGAGTTCTCAGCCTTTTGACGCTGACGTCGGTGAGGGTGGACAAAATTCCGTCTGATTATTTTTCTCTTCGCTTTGTTTCAATCTTTACCATTTTTATGATGTGCAATTTTAACGTTTTCGCGGATTTATTTCATTTTTTTCTTTTTCCTTTTTGCGAGTTAAAGTAGAGAAAATTTATGTGTAAACGAAAGATAAGACAATGTGTCAAATTTACTACGTGACTTATTTTGATATAAAGGATAACGACCTACAAATTTATTTGCCTTAATTACGTTAAGAATAAATTAAGATAAAATTTGTTATAATTATTTCTTAAAGTTTTAAATGTAAATTATTTACGTAAAGTTATTCACAAAATCTCAATGTAAAACGTTTATGTAGAAAATAGTTGAAAAAATGAATAAAATAAATTTATTAAATATAATAATATTATAGATATCACTTATTACTTTTATACAGAAAAAGCAACCAATCACAAAAGTACTTCAGAAGATTGGGCATTGATTTTTGAAATATGTGACAAAGTAGGCGATTCATCACAAAATGCCAAGGATTGTCTTCGTTCAATTATGAAAAGACTGAACGCTCACGATCCACATATTGTAATACTTGCCGTATCTGTAAGTAAATAAAATAATTATAATTGTGTAAATGCACTAATTAATTATGAACTTTTTGTATCAGTTATTATTGCATCAGATTTAGTAATAGCAGTAGTATAAAGTATATTATATGTATTTTAAATTTTTCTAGAAAATTTTAAATTTAAATTATTTGATTAAATGGACTGGATTAAAAATTTAATATTTTTTTTGTAGTTATTAGAAGCTTGTTCCAATAATTGTGGAAAAGTATTTCATTTAGAAATTGCATCGAGAGAATTTGAAGGACAATTTATAAAATTAATAAATAACAATCGCTCTCAACCTCAAATTTATGAAAAGTTAAAGGCACTTTTAAAAAAGTGGGCAGAAGGAGATTTTAAAACTGATCCTCAGTTAAATTTAATTCCAAGTCTTTATCAAAGATTAAAAGCTGAAGGACACGATTTTTGTACTTTATCTGATCAGGTAAATTACTAATTTATATTGATAATTACAGAAATATATGTTTCTCAATAATTTTAATTAATTAAATAAGTAAAATTATTAAAATTCCTTTAAACAGTTTTTTTGAATATATTTATGTTAAAACTTTATATGTTATGTTTATATGAATAATTAAATTTTTATAAAATATCATGGATTTCACAATTTATTTATACATATTATAGCCAAGACAAACTTACGCAATGAATAAAGATCCAAATGTAGTAACAAGTTCTAAGGAAGAAGAAGAAATAGCAAAAGGTAGTATTTCAATTATTTAAAATACAGCTATTTAAAGCAAGAAATAAGTTTTAATGTTTTTTGTTACAGCCATTGAATTATCATTAAAAGAAAATGCAAAACCTTCAACAATTTCACACTGTTCACCGTCTTCTAAAAAATCAACAAGTCTATACCCAAGTGTAAATTCAACAGTATCTTCTTCCAGTAACTTAGAAGGAAGGAAAGTTAAAGCTCTTTATGATTTCGAAGCTGTAGAAGATAATGAATTAACATTTTCAGCAGGAGAAATCAGTAAGCTTTTTCTTGGAAAGAAATAATTTTTATTTGAAATTGAACATAAAATTTAGATTTTACATCATTTATTTTCAAAGTACTTAATATTTATTATTTAATCGTCATTTTAGTTCATATTTTGGATGATTCTGATCCTAATTGGTGGAAAGGCAGCAATCAACGAGGTGAAGGCTTGTTTCCTTCAAATTTCGTAACGGCCGATTTATCCGTTGAACCAGAACAATTTACAAGTAAGTATAATAAGTATAGCAATGAAATATAAAACTTTAGTACAAACTTACATTACGGATGAAATTTTTTGCAGAATTGGAAAGTAATAATAAAAAATCCGTTCAATTTGCGGAAGAAGTTGAAGTGAAAACTGTAAAAAAGGAACCTGAAGTTGTAGAGGTAGAAATAGATGAACAAAAAATGGACAGACTATTACACTTATTGCATGAGGCTGATCCCCAATATGACAGTACTGATCCTCAAGAAATGCTCGATTTAGAAGGTAATTATATATTGATTTAGTTTTTAATATATTTAAAAAAAGCTTACGAAAATTTGTTTTTTTATTAGAGCAAGTTACTGCAATGGGGCCATTGATAGATGCAGCTCTTGAAAAAGTAGACAAACAGCATGCACAACTTACTCAATTAAGTTCTGATCTAGTGGACGCTATGAATTTATACCACATGTTAATGCGTGAACCTGCCATATCAAGTTATACTTTACCAAAAATGCCTGCTCAGCAGCAAATGGTATATCCATATCAACTTTCACAACCAGCACATCTACAAGCAGGACATTTACAAGGAGGACATCCACAAGGAGGACATCCACAAGTATCTGCGCAGATCAGTCACATACCCGGAGTACCTCATGGCGGACATCCACAAGGAGTACATCCTGTAGGACAACCACAAGCAGTACCTCCACAAGGAGGACTTCCTCAAGGAGCACCTCCACATGTAAGACTATTATTATTTTATTATTATTATAAAATTTAAAATTAAAATTTTTCAGTTTTATTATAATAGTGCTAACATAATTTGTGCTTTACTATTATTTTAAATTATATCATTAATATCTTATTACAAATTAGATGTTTAATGGAGTACCATCTGGACCTCAGCAACAAATAATTACTGGTCCACAACCGCGAATTAATTCAAGTATACCACCAACTGGAGAATTAATTAATACACAGCAAGGTCTCACAAATTTACCATCTATGACATTACCTCACCATTTTCAAACACCTCCAGGAATACGACAGTTACCACAGGAAACACGAGAAGAATCTCAGCAACCTAATCAAAATAACATTCCTTATGCACCACAAGGGTAATTATGAAAGACATTGAGTTTTATTTAATTTTTAGAAAATATATGTTGTAAATATTTATTTATTAGTTATGCAATTGATAGATTTTTCCATCTTTTTATTTTGTTATGTTAAACATCTTTAGATTGGACTAGCTGACATTATCTGTAATAGCTAACATTACTATTAATGAATAATTTAAGATTATTAATCCATTTTAATAAAGTTTCCTAATAAAAATATTTTTCATATTATGGTATTTTATTTTATATTTATATTTATATTTTATATTTTATAAATTAGTCTTTAAATATTAAATCGAATATTAGAATTTACACTTTTTGGGCCACTTATACTCTGCACCATTGTACATTAAAAGCTGCTAATGTTTTAAGACTAAATAAAGTTTTTCATCAATTGATGGTATAATATTATATAATTAATTAATTTTACAATTTACAGCTTTTTTGTTGATAAATTAAAAAACGTTAAGTATATGCTTGAGCTTTGATATTTTAATTGTTTTAGTGTAGTATATTAGAAATATTTTTAAACTAATATTTCTATTTTACTTAAATTATAGAAAACTGTCTCAAAAAGTGTTAATTACTAACAGAAAAAATTTAGTTTATTCATGATTCACAATAGATTTCCAGCGCAAAGTGGCCCCACTGTACCTGTGTCCTATATATCTCCAGTACCATCTGGTCAACCGATTAGTAATCAACCACAGCAGTTTGCTCCGTCTAATGGTCAGCGCTTGATGTAAAAATAAAAAAAAATAAGAATGCGCCTTTTTATGACGAAAAAGAAAACAAAAGAATCACCCTGTACTCTAAACTCAAGTTGTATGATATTGCTATATTATACTGTTATTTAAATAATAAACATAAAAGGATAAGATTTAGTAGCCAAAGATCTTGAATTTTTCATGACGAATTTGGCATGATTCAATTGGCAATGACTATACATTCTACACATACACATACACAATACATATAAACATGGAAATAGGCATTTCGACGTGAAACAAATCAGCTTATAGAAAAGAAGGATTAAATTTATTTATGTAACGTCGAATTTATAACATTAAATTTAACGTTAAAACAAAGAAATGATGATACTCGTTCAAATCCGTCATTATTATATGCTGGATGAGGAAGAGATAATGAAGCCTCAGGCTCATATAAATTGCATTCCTGTATTTATTCTTTTATTCGGCATTAAGAATGATTGACTAAAATTTGTTGATATTTATATTTAAGAAAATCATGTAGTTACTTAAAGAACGTTTTAAAAAGAAATACATAGATGAGTAAACGGCAAATTGTATAAATTATTATAATTTGAAAACAAATAATAAGAAAAAAAATGATAGAGCTACATTAAGTGGCGCTTAGCAGCGTCAATGATTTTGTTAATGATATCAAAGTGATTCAAAGTCAATCACCAGCTTTGAAAAACATAATTTTTGTTTCTCATGAATGCGATTCAATACCGGTGCCGTTGAACGAAATTCAATAAATAAATAATCTAATAAGCCTTTTCTAGTTTTTTACCAATGATGATAAAAGAAAACTCAAAATGAACACAGTATAACTTGTCAGACTTATCCTAACTGACACCTTTACCGTGTGCCCTATTAAATATTAGAACATTATCAAATCAACGGAACTGTAGTATGATAGAAATTAAAACTCAAATTAAACATCTTACGATAAACAAAAAAAAAAAATTAAATAAATAAATAAATAAAACGACCTGTATGATTAGATTTCTTAAACGAAGTCTGGTCTACGATCGTTGTAAATAAATCCAATTCAAAATTAATGCGTTAAGATTGTAAAGCAAAAGAAATGATCTTAAGTAAATGATTTTTCTATTTGCACGGCGTTTAAATAAAAAGTGATGTTGTACACGTGCAGATATTACGATTTGTTAAGTGCAATGCGTGAGAATGTAAAGTTGAAATAAAGGAAATGTGATGTTGAAGTAAAGAAGAAGAAGAAGAAGAAGAAGAAGAAGAAGAAGAAGAAAAAAAAAACAAAGTTTTATTGATTTATCCTATATTTGAGTGGTTCATATGCTTCTTAATTCATATAATTTAAATATGCGGATGATTTTATGTTATCGAATGGGTGAGATGTAGATTTAAACGAAGAAAGTTTAAAAGAGGAAAGCAAAAGCTGCAGGTACAGCGGCAACTCGACTGATGCAATAGATTGTGTATGTTACTATGCGCGTAGATAAATTTGCAAATCATATATAATCTTGCTGCTATAGTACATGCAAAAATTCAAAAAGAAAGATATGAAATTAGATATTCCAATGATGTCCTGAACTTTGTACCTAAGGAAAAATATGAAAAGTTTGAAGAGGAGAATGAAAGTGATGACGAGAGAAAGTGAAAGAATGAATGGAAATAATTCTTTTACGAAATGAAAAAGAAAATAAAATGTCATAATTAATATTGTATACGTTACGTTGTCATTAAACTATCATTATTTACGTAAAAAAATAATTTTTTCCTTTATTTATTATCCTTTATGAAAAAAAGCTACCCAAATATTATCTTGTACGTATAAAAAATGAACATTTGGAACAATATTTTTTTTCGAATAAAATATCTATTTTTAATAAGAATAAAATTTCAAGAATCGCGAACGAAAATTTTTCTTCTTTCTTTTTTTTTTTTCTCACGAAAAAAAAAGCATCGGCACGTAGTGGAAAAAAAAAAGAGAATTAAAGAAAAAAAAAGGGACACTCCGATCGTTTTGTCATTTACGTATAGTTTTACATTATGTCAAGCCTATGAAAGAAGATTAGCTACTTTTACTCGGCCGCTATCTGGCTCAAGGTATTCCCGGCATTTCTCGCCCATAAGCGGATCATTTCGACGGAGGAGGAATGTATCTTCTTCGTATAGACTATTCGATTTTGCGCATTATATTAACGTGCCGTCGTGCATTTTTTTTCTGTCTTTGCAATTTTTCGAAATTTCATTTGCATACATGGGATGGTTTCTTTTTTTTTTTTTTTTTTTTTTTTATTCCGTAGATATTATTGTAACAACAATTTTTCAAAGTAATGTATCTATTGAATGTTGAATTAATTATAATGCAATAAGTTAAAATTTGTTTTATTACGATATTTTTATTTTTTTCAACAAAGAATATAAAATATTAAACATAAATTTTTGACGAATTTGCTTTATAACGTTATAGTGATGGAATAAACAAAGCTTATATTGATATGTTAACAAAATTTATTGTATAATTTATCGTTAACAAGGGGGAGATAAAAATTGTGAATCATCTTGATGATAAACAGCGCAAAGAAGATTTTCAATTGAAAATTAAAATATAATATTTGAATTAACGTATTAAATTAAAAATGATCAATGAATAAACGAAATTTTTCAATAATTGAGTCTATTAATTTTTAAAATAAACTTTCAAATTGGACAGAAGCATTACGTCGAGTAATGAAAAATTTTTCAAAGTAAATTAGCAAGTCAATCGAACATCAAGCGACTGGTAGTCTCACGAATCTATATACGTATAAGCTCTCATCTCGGAAATTCTGATAGAATATTTCCTATATATGCCCTGTACATATCTACACCATAAAACTTGCGCAAGAAAATTACAAAAGCGTTACGTCAATGACTTTATATGCGCCGACGCGTTTGCCCGTCTTACTGTGTGTATATATATATGTACATATTAGTAAATATACATATTGCATCGAGCGGCCACTTTCTTTTAATGAGCTTCCATTAACGATCTTGGTGATTTGGTGACTTGGTCCAACGTAGCTTTGATGGCTTCTTTGTTTTTCTTTTATTTATTATTATTATTATTATTATTATTATTGTTATTATTTTCGTTACGCAATGACAAATTGGTGATAAAACGGTCCAACACAAAGATATTAATTATAATATTTGTATTTGTTTTAAATTCGAACGATTTTTTTTTTTTTTTTTGCTTTACTTGTTTGTAATTTATTTTTTTTTTTTTTTTTTTTTTTCACACAATCGATTATACGTTTAAAGGGATAAATAATACATGTCAAATAACATGTTGTACGTCTTCTTCAATGAATGTGTATTTGTAAAGCTTTTCTTTTAATTTTCAACTTAAGATCTTTACATAGTATTTAACAGGATGACGAAATATCAAATTATTAAGAAAAAGTACGATAAGTTTAAACAAAACAAACTTTTGCATAATGGATAATATATATTTTCATTGTAGATTAACAAATTAAATATTTGCACGAAACGTCATAATTTTTTTTTTATTTAATTATCAAATAAAAATAACTTTCTACAATTAATTACGTAAATTTTTTATACATTTTACATAAACTAGATGTCGATAAATCGTATGCGCGTCTATAAAACAAAGCCAATTATAATAAATCGAAATTTATTATTAAAATTTAAATTTACGCGTACCAAAACATACTCAACGCTTATACACAAAAAAAAGATAAACTTTTAATTAAAAAAGTACCGTTTATCGTGAAAGAGTTCGTGCGTTGATTGTAAGCGCGTTAAGCGTCGTCGTCGAGAGTTTAAAGTTTCCAGCGAGTTCTCGCGCGTACTTAAACATCGATACAATAATGTGCGCCTATGTCTACACACACACATACATATAAATTTACAGCGGCAATCGACTAATTAAAAAAAAAAAAAAAAAAAAGATAGAAGAAAAGGGACAACGTAGTTTCAAGGTACTCGTGTGTAATTTCGGAAGCTCGGGCTACACCGAATTATCGATAATGACGAGGCAACGCTGCCAGTACATACATATGTGTATATAGTAAGACTCGACGTGTTCGTGCGATTAATTGACATCGATTATGCCGATATACCGTTGCGTGCATTGGGCTTCGTTGTAATACGGAGGGGAGCGAGTTCGCGCGTACTTAAACATTACGCGTTACTCTCTGTCTCGCGTTTATGTGTGTGGGTGTGTGTACAAAGATTGCGCAGCACGCGTTTTATTCCCGTTGCATCTGTAAATTTGAATCGGAGTTTTTTTTTTTTTTTTTTTAACGTAAATTGAAATTATAAAGCGATCATGAGTTAAAGAGTATTATGAAATTTTTTTTTTCTGGATTTTTTTGCACCGATTGTTTATAGAATCTATTTTTCTTTTTTTTTTTTTTTATTCTTTATTCATTTCATTAGGTAATTAATTATGTTATTAGTTTGATAAGGATTATATGATTCTATTTTTGAGCGATCCTCGGAGAATAAATAATTAAAAATGGATTTTAACGCGCTGTATATTTTGAGTATAATTATTAAATTACTGTCTGATCGGACACGGATGTTTCTACGCATATACAACTGCAGCATATTTGTACTTTATATAGATCGTTCGCATTTAGCTTTATATGTTACTATCCTTTATTACAAACTGCTTCATACGATATTTCTATCTCTATAAAACGTTTCTAACCTCGACGTTTAACCTTTTTCTCTCAAAAATCCCATAAAGAAACATCTTCGGTTAACGCGTAAACGCGCAAAATCCGTCAGAGTCGAATAATTAAAAATTGCGCATACACAGGAGTCTGACGTCAATCCAACGCGATTCGTATTTTTCGAGGACCATCGCGTGGCGCATTACGTCCTCATTTTTTAAAAACGATCTCGCGCGGCCTTGCGTGCACGCGTATTAAGCCGTGATTTCAAGGCTTCATCGATGCACCTAATTATACGTATATATGTAAGGAAGCGTGCGATGAGAGCGTATTTTTAAAAATTTCTCGTCCAAAGAAATTTTAATCGACGAATCAGCAATAAATAACAAATGATTTATGAGAGTCGATCGAGAGGGAAAACATAAAAGAGCTTCTTCCTTCGTCTTTTTTTAACATCCTGGGGCTGCGTATTACGGTTGTCGAAGAATAATGCGGAGTCATTGATTCCGAACGAGTTGGAGCGCGAATGCGCAAGAAACGCGGAAGTTCGCAGCGATTTTATACCGGTGTATGCCCCATTAATTTAACGAATTTATGACTTGCGCTTCGAGCGACGTGTAAATATGTATATATATATATATATATATATATATATATATATATATGTGTGTGTATATATGTATCGCGTTTGATCCACTTTTTAATTTTGCTTTGCATTTCGTTGTTCGAAATAAAAAAGCGAATAATTTAAAATATTTTTATTTATGTGGTCTATTAAAATAATAATATTTAGAATTATTTTTCAACGAATTAATTATTAAATATTTTAATTTTATAACTTGCTTACATTATGCGAAAGTGCTTTTTTTCAATGAGTACGTAGTTAAAGTTAAAAAAAAATAAAAAAGAAAATATTTAATTGCCGCATTGCATAAGAAAAAAAAAAAAAAAAAAAAAAAATTATAAAAGAATGTTTGCATCAAAGGCAATTGAATAGATAAATTTAAATTTTTTCTTCAAAGCATAATAAATTTAAATTGAAAATTTAGTCGATTGTATTTTTTGATAATAGTATATAATGTAATAAAGAAAATGGCACGTGATTTTAATCTCCGTTGTAAATCTTTTTCATTTATCATTTTTGAGAATTTTAAGGACGAATAATATAAAATTAAAGCCAATAATAATTTAAATTGCTAAATTAACTTTAAGTGCATTCGAAAATTATTATAATAAAAAAAAAAAAAAACAAAACAAAAAAAAAAGAAAAATAGAAAAAAATCAATTTAAAAACAATTCTTATAAATCCAACGTCTGCTAACAAGTAGTAAACATTCCTTAATGAAGATTACATTGTAAATATATGTATATTTAAATATAAGTATGTTTTGTCTCTTTACCTCACTTAACTCGACTCCTATATAAACTTAACTCTCAACAAAATTCTCCGCATTTCCATACATACAAACATACACACACATACACACACACACACACACACACACACGTATATCCAATAAATATCCTTTCCAATAAATGTATATGTAATCCTACGCGCGCGCTTCGTCGTTATACTATCGGTGTCAATCTCATTATTACAAAGAGAGGAAAAAGAGAGAGAATAAGATAATTTTCGCCTGCAGCGCCGGCATCATCGCTCGGTTATAACTCTTTGCTCGTATCGGATAGTTGCCCGTAACGGATGCACGTACGTGTCGGCGTATGTTTATACGCATATACTACCTTATCATACGCGAACAATGATCCTGTTACAACGTTACATTGGTGATGAGATTTTTCGTAATTATGCCTTGGTTGTCTACGTTTGTGTGTGTCTGGATCTCGTTTGTTTATATTTAGTACGGCGTATAGTCTGTCTATGACCTAATTTTTTTTTTTCAACTTTTGCGGGATCGAATTCGTACCAAAGATTTCGTCGCGTTTATATACGCTTATTTCTTTTTTACGCTTCTAATCTCTGTTTTTCTTTTCTCTCTTTCTCTCTCCCTCTCCTTTTCAAGAGAATTTCTCGCTTTGGATTTTCCATTTTTGACCGCAGCTCGGTGAATACGAGACCGCAAAGACGTTGGAGATGATTCTAGAATACCGCCGTACAACTTTTTCTTCGTGTCATTAATTGCGGCGGCCGCGCTATTGAAACTTTAAATTTCTTTGTTTTTTTTTTTCCTTGTATTTTTTTTTTTTCTTCGCTGTGATAATACGTAAAGGAAATATAATTTATATATCGTATTTTCTTATATTTTTTGTATGAATAAATAAATAATGAAGAAATTAACGCCGACACTATACTATACACGCATTACGCGAAGAAGAAGAAGAAGAGAAATAGAACTACCCTACATACGCGTACGTCATATTCACGGTAAAGCGAGCATAACTCACCGAGTGTCAAGCACAAAATTTCATCGGGAATACACGGAACATTATTTAGAGCAGCCTTGAGAGTTCTCAGACGTATACACGAGAGAAGTCGTTAATTCCGCAGCGACAACGAAACAATTAGCCCCGATTAGCAATTCATGCTTTGTGTCTTTATATACTTAATTATGCGAGTTGTATGAACGAGAATGAAATATGGAGAGAGGATCGAAAATTAAAAGAGAAACGAGTAGCGTGTGCATCGATTATTCACAGTTCCGCGGAGTTAGTTAGCTGTGTGTAATTGATCTCAGTCCTCGATCAGAAACAATATATTTTCTTTGGATTTTTATTTTATTCTTTATTTTTTTTTTATTATTTTTTTATTTATTTATTTATTTATTTATTTTTTTTTTTTTTTACTTTTAACTTACCGATAATTGTCTTTGTTAACTAGCACTTTTCTACTTATGGAAATTGTACGTTTTACCTTGTAGTTTTAAACGCTTAAATATTTCTTAAACGCTTAAATTTTCTCTTTAAATTTTCTCGATAATTTTAAAATTTTTCCAAAGCTCGGTCGATGTAAAATATTTATGAAATTTAAATTTATTCCAACGAAAATTCTTGGCGAGTGTACGAGTACTTGTTTTAAACTTATTTCCATGTGAAAATGAATTATAATTTTGTTTACTATTCGCGTTTCGCTTCATAAATATTACCTGAAATATAAAATATAAACAGATTTTTAAATATTTTTACGCATGTATTCAGAAATGTAAAAATCGTCATTTTGTTTAAAATTGTCATTTTATCTAATGAGTAGGAATAGATAAGGTTTCGAAAATCGAAAGTTCTAATGCAGCAGATATCATATAAATGAATATTTAATCTTAATAGGCGTAAATTGACGAGAAAATATTATAAAAACGTAAAATTTTCATTTCCTGCAGATAAAACAAATAAGAATGCTTACGAAGCGCTTGAACGAATCTTGCGTTTAATTTCATTTTTACAAAGTATGTATTTGAAATGTTTAAGATTATTGGCGTACCGTCTTCAAATATCATTTACATTCGGAAATTAAATTAGCAAACGCTCGAAGATCTCAAAATTTACATTAAAACGAAAAAAAAAAGAAGAAAAAAAAAAAAAAAAAAACCTTAAAGCTTATACCGCGTAAAAAAGATATCGTCGTGAAACGTCGGTGCATCGGAATAGTTACATCGAGCGGGTACGGCGATTCTTAGCCGAGTTTTCGCGCGAGTGCGAGGCTCGCAATCTGAAAAAGATAAAAAAAAAAAACACTTCACACGATTGTTCTCCCGACGAACAATGTTTATTGTTCGAGCGAAGCTCAAACTCGGAGCAGCCCGTAACCGGTGCGGTAGCGGTAGCGCAGCCACCCGCTGCGTTAACGTACACCGCATGGTACACGCATACAAAACGCGTATCCTCGTTGATCCTCGTGAGGATTATTTTTTTTTTTTTAAATTACCTATACGCGCGTATTTAATGTAATGGAGGAATTACGAATTACGAAAAACTTTGTTCCAACTTGATACGATGATGTACTCTCTCTCTCTCTTACGATCGTCTGCGTTCTTTTTTCTTTCTTTCTTACTCCTTTTTTTTTTTTTTTTTTTCTACGTTAATTGAAATTTTTTTCACATGCTATTTCTTTTGTTTTGTTTTATTACTATTTTTTTTTTTTTCGTTTTTTAACGAGTATCTTACGCGGGTTTATTAACTTAGAGTTGGACGGTTATAAAATTCGTCGTAATGTATACACAAGTATAATTGACGAACTTGACACGAAACTTTACCGAATCAAATATACACTTTGTTTTTTTTTTTTTTTTTTTTTTTCTTGTCTTTTCTTATTCTTTTTCATTTGGTATTGTTTGCGTAAAGTTCGCGTTGTTATGTAATTATTTTAAAGCGCGATTACTGAATGGAAAAAGTCATGTGCGCATATAGGTCATGAATACCAATGTATACACGTAGTAAAGTTTTTATTTTTTTACATATATGTTTCTGTAATATCTTTTTTATTTAACGATAGGTATAAAATATATCGCGTGTATACATGCATTGGGGATAACGTTAATAAGCTTCGGTATATCGCGTACAGCATGGATTGTTTTAAAATTATTCTTGTTCGAGTTGATGATAGATTATTTCATTCAAATTCATTCCCGTCTCATTGACTTTCACCGAAATTACAAAAGAAAACGATCGCGAAAAAAAAAAAAAAAAAGAAAGACAAGAGAGGAACATTAGATACGAAACTTGATTCATTATCCGGCTAATACAGATTTTAATGTCGTGCACGGATTTGAAAGTTTCCGGCTTTCGTAAGCCCCGGAGATGCGTGCACGAATCAAACGGACCTTTTAAATTAAATTAACGCCGATACGAGAAAAAAAAAATAAATAAAATAAAGAAAGAAACCTTTTTACAATCGTAAACGGCTGCTGTTTATTATCGAACGACTGAAATATAATTCCAGCGTTATCGCGAGAAACTTTTTGTCCGATGAAAGAGATAGACAAAAAGAAAAATAATGGACTAAACTCTTAACGCAGTCGGTAGTATTTTTTTTTTTTTTTAAGTGTTAATCGTTAAGTGTTTTTTTTCGATTATAAAATGTCGAAAAGGACGTGAATCGTCCATCGGAGAAACGTTTACGGATTACGTATGAAGATAAACTATTCGTTCTTTTGCTTCCGAATAACGGAACGATTGGTCGCGTTTATATAGTTATAACGCGCTTTTTATTTCACGCTATCGCGAGAACTCGGATAACTTATTACATTCGATTGTTTATAAGAAGCGTATGTATATATAAATTCGCTTTCATCAAATCGATGAAGATACTATTTCACGTATGTAAATTTAATCGGCTACCGATTTTTTTAACGCTTCGTTACTTTCGATCGATTAAGTTTGAACGATAAGACAACGTATATCATGTACGGCGATTAATTATTATTGTATATATTTCTTGGAAATTGTAAAAATCGCATCAATCATTGGGTTATTTTGATAAAAAAAAAAAAAAAAGAAAATCAATATGGCGCGAATAAAATATGGGTGAATATTAAAATTATATGAAATTTTAATAAATTTACGCAAGATGATAAAAGCGGATAATGAATTGGAAATTAAATGTTCAAATATGTTTTACAGTTGTTGAAATTAATCTCGCAACAAGATTAATTAGTTTTATAAAATTTTAATTTCTTTTTTCGGTATAATAGAGTTTTTTTTTACATAGACGACTGCGCTTGCGAGTCGCGTAAATTTAAATACGCGAATAATGAAATAGGGAACATAAAGATAAGCATCGTAGAAATGTTAATAATTTCTATTTAAAAAACATTCCCATCTTCAATTTACGGCGACTTAATGAAAATTCAACAATTCACAAAGTGGACCAACGACGAATTTTCGCACAAGCGCAGAAACAATGGATTTGTGCAATACACCTCTGTGCGGTTGTCTTGTCACTGGCTCTATCTCTCTCTCTCTCTCTCTCTCTCTCTGACCGTTACCACACCGAGGAAATTTCGAACACGACGACTTTTTTTTTGTCTTTTTGTTTCTTTTTCTTTCTTTGTCTGCTTTCATTGACGCCACGATGTTCCATTTCCGCTTACAAGTCCGTGTCTATGGTATCTATGTATTAGTCGATCTATAACTTTCTATTTATTTATTGAAATTATCATTAAGTGAAAGAAAATGCATAAATTAGTATACAAATATTTTTTTTTTATCAATAATTTGATGTTTCGCACGGTAAAATTTTTTTTTTTTTTTTTTTTTTTTTTTTTTTTTATATATATATATAAAATCACATGGTGTAAAATTGTAAAATAGAGAGTGAAAATATCTTGTTAATCGAATTAGAGACGATTAATTTAAATCAAGTTTAATAAATAAAATAAATTTTTTTGCTCTAACGAGTTCTTCGTTTTATGTCGACTATAAATAATAGATAAGTATCAGAAAATCGTATATCATATAAAGAATATCCAAATAAAACTCGATTCGCGCCATAACTCAAGTTTCGTATAGGAATTCGTAAATAATCTTTTACACATTTTAAAGACTATTATGGCATGTATTAACATTAAAATGGAAAAATTATTGGCTAAAAAGTTCATTAAAATATTCGTATTGTCCCTGTCATCTTTTTCTACTTAAAATCCTTTACACTGTATAATAAGTTTATTGTGTGTTTATTTAATTTTTTTTTTTTTTTTTTTTTGGAGAAACTTTACTCAAAGTAGTTGGACTTCGTTATTATTCGTTTTCTAAGAAACTACACACGTAAACACGAGTATTTTAAATTCTTATTAGTTCAAAATCATTCGAATTATTACAAATTTTTTTTCGAAAAATGAAATATATATATATGTGGTTATTTTTTATATCATACCTAAAGTTATCTAAATGAATATTTTCCGAGAATTGTTCACCTTAAAAATAACATTTTTAAAATATTTTATGTTACTCAAATTTACGATGATACATCCACGTAAATATATATATTGTCAGTAGAAGAGTCCTGGCATCGTTCGGACGAGAAAAATAATTTTAGTATTTTCAACAAGTTGTGCATTTTTGTAAAAGTAATAAAAATTTCATTGCGCCTCGATTTACACAGAAACCGAAATACGTTTAATAAATTCGAGGAGAATCTCAGGGCCGTTCACCGATTGAGTATAAAAAAAAAAAAAAAAAAAAAAGAAAAAACATGCATAAACGTACACATTTATCACTCCCATACACATATATTAGAAATCATGAGCATCGCGCGCCTCTTTCGATCGATTCTACTCCTTGCATAATTCAATATAAAAGAGAGAGAGAGAGAGAGAGAGAGAGATAAAAATATTCTCTTTCTCATTTTATCTCAATCTTACGCATTTTTTTAATCCGCTTGGTTCTTGTTACGCACTTCTTACCACATCTTATGTATTAAGATAATTTTAACCGAGCATCGTTAATATGGTAAAAAGGACTGTGACGAATAATCGGCTAATTTACATACGTAATTGGCCATTAGTATCGACGAGCCTCGTTCGATCTATGCGACGATAAGTTCGGTGTGAATCGCTTCTTCCATCGTCGGTTGGCATCAATGAGTAGATGCCGCTTATGTTACAAATGTAAAAATCGAGTTTCAAGGGACATCGGCAATTTGTTGGTTTGCTTTTGATAATAAAACGTTTTTTTTTTTTTTTTTTTTTTTTTTTTTTTTTTTCTTTTTTTTTTTTGTTTATATAAAGAGGTTTATTGTACAATCGTTGAATAATATGAGAAATTGCATAAATTATATATAATGTTTTTAATAATTTAGTAATTTAAGTTGAAATCAAAACAATATTCATTTCCTATCTAAAATATCAATCATATATTGATATAATTGTTAATTTTAAAAATTTATTTATAATCTCACAATACTCTTAATTTTATTCAAAAATGTTTTTATAATTTCAAGATCCATAATTTATAAGGTGACACTTAAGAGGCACTTTTTTAAATTTTTTTTTTTTTTTTTTTTTACAAGAAATTAAATATAATAGAGCGCGATAAATAACTTTAAAATTATTACATGGAAAAAAAGTTTTTTTTTTTATAATGTTAAAGCAAAAGAAGAACTTTAGAATTATTTTAAAAACAATGATGAAAAATTGACAAAATTTTTATCAATAAATCAAAATTTTTTTGTCTAGTATACGAGCTATAAAAATACTAGAAAAATAAATAAAAAAAGCAAAGTTTTTATAATCGATCGACTATTTAACTATAACGTTCCTGCGTATAACGAACGAAAATATTTTGATCGATGCAGCAAAATTCCTATACCCAACGAAATCATGAAAAATAACGACAAAGAAAATAAAAAGAAAAATAGTAAAACTGACCGCAGTTAACCGCAGAAAAATAAGTCCTCAAGCCGCATTCATCATCGTCCTCTGTGTCATGAATGACGATTTCCTTGTGACTGTATAATCAGCAACACCTCGTGACTATTAGGTAGCACCTCGTGACATGTATTCGAAGAGAGAGAGAGAGAGAGACAGAGAAAGAAAAAGAGAGAAAGAGAGAATCTTCTCACCGTGTCAACGTAGACACGGCTTTAGCTCGGAGATCAGCCGGTTGACATTGACTCGGTGAGCTTTGGGCTATCTCCACGGCTTTGACGTTTATTCTACGACGACTGCTTGTACCGGCCAGTGAAAGTTAACGAGTAGAGAAGCCGTCTCTCGTCGTCCGTCTCCGTGGGGCTCAAGGTTGCGCTTCACCGGGGAAGAATAAAACATTAGAGCGAGAAAGAGAGAGAAAGAGAGAGAGAGAGAGAGAGAGAGAGAGAGAGATGATGGACTTGGGAGCTAGAAATGGAGAGTATTTCGGCGCGGCTAACACCTTTCGAGAATAATCATCGCGCGGTGTTAAAGACTTCCCCCCTCTCCCCTCCTTAGCGTTTACACATCGCCGCAATGATTACCGGGGACTATTTACTGCGGCTTTCGTACCGCCCGAAGATAATGTGACTCTTTGGGTGGAGCACAGTTTTTTGTTTTGTACACCGTCAGCCTGTTTTACATGACTCTTGTCGTTTGGTTAAGCGCGACACTCTTACTTTACGCGCTTGTTTTCGAAAATTTTCCAAACTTTTAAAATCTACGTTTTTTGTAATCGTAAAGTTTTTAATGTCACTTTAATTTAACATGACTGTAAGTATAAATATTGTTCAATTATTAAAAACGATTCGCCAATACAATTCGCAACGAAGAACCTGTAATTTTTACGATTTCCTTATGTTTCAATATTATTTCATCCGAAAGAAATAAAAGCCATTCTAATGTTCTTTATGCAAAACATTGATTTTTTTTTCTCTTATCAATACTAATATAAATAAGTTGTAAGTTAATTATAAAATCAAACGAACACGTAACGATATGTAAATAATATTGTGGTAGCGATAAATTTTTCATACAATACTCGTAACTATTGATAAATTATTATCGTATTATTTAAAAAATCAAAGAACGAATAAATTATTATTATTTTTAACTGAATTTTTCGTGTTAATTTTGTTTTTATTTTTTATTAAATTAAAATAATATGTTCTCTAATAATATGTTAATTCGACCAATATCTTTATTTTTTACTCGACAAACAAAAACATTTTAACGTTTGTAATGAAACAATTTAAATGAAAATTGCAAAAAAATTTTAAATCGAAAATGAAAGAATTGAAATAAATTTGTACAATCCACCGTGAATTAAAATTAAACGAGAATGTCATCGTTGTATTAAAAATTTAAATATTTGTTGTTTAAAAAAATTGTTAACTTATTGTTGGCGCTTCGAATAGTTTAAAAAAAAAAAAATAAAAAAAAAAAAATAATAATAATAATAATAAACAGTATCGAAAAACTATCGAGAACGTTTGAGATGTGAAATCAATATTGCAATCCACTAATTAACAAAATTACGAAATCCCATATATTTCATTTACACGTTTTAAAATCACTCGGCGATCGGCTAATCGTTTTTAGCTCGAGCTCGTCGCTGTTATTTACTCGATCGTCCGTTACCTCCTTTACGTGTAATTAAGGTATACTCACCGAGAAATAAATAGCGAGTTGATTATCCCAAGAGTACATTCGACAAATTCGAAAATTCACTCGCGTGAGATGCAAGATAAATCAATTAGCGAGTGTAAGAAATCTTGTTACAATGTTTCTTATACATATATATATATGTAAAGAGATATTACTTTTAAAACGAATATTTTCATTTATCATCGATGGAAATTATAAATTGATAACGAACTTTTTTTTTTACTTTTTCTCAATATTTATACACCGAGCAAATATTTTTAATTATTGATCTCCACTCGAGTCAGCCAAGTAAATTATAGATAAAGTTTAAAAATTTAATCAAATAAATCAATCATAATGTCACTCGATTAAGAATATAAATTTTTTTATATACTAAAATAATAATACATCTTCATTAAAAAATAAAACTAATGAAAATTACTTAATTTAATTACAATCTGCAAATAATTCATACGTTTAATATGGAATCTTGTATTACGAAAAGAATTTGCGATTCAAAACCTTTCCAATACAGCAATGGGTGATATTGCAGTTTCGCAATCGTTTGTTTATATCGCGAACGTCGTAAAATAAAATTATTCAAATAAATTAGCATTCGTTGATGAATAGCGCCTTAAATTGATCAGATTAATTACTCAGATTATCGAATTTAATAAAATATTTCAAGATGCTTATACTTTATTCCTTGAAATGAATTCAAAATAATATACTATAAAGGTGAGGAATAAACAAAATGTAGGAAATAATCGAGCGAGCCACGCGTTGAAGTCTCTTTCGCGCGTAGACGTGAACATTTTTATTCTCTTTCTACTTATGAATATCTATTTTTTTTTTTTTTTTTTTTTTTTTTTTTTCGTTCGAATAAATTTTATTAAAAATGACAAAATCCTCCTTACATCGTCGGATCACATAACCATTGAATCAGGTAAAATATTAGTTTGGTAAGCACGATAACTCAAAATTTTCCATAGTCACTTTATCACTAAAAAGAAAAAAAAAAAAAACAAATTTCGGATTTTTTCACTTAAGTAAACGGACAAAAAAAGAAAAAGAAAAAAAAGATCAATAACCCAATTTTTAAAAATATTGAAATGACCTTGTTAAACGCCGAATAATCGAATTAATTATTCAATATCGAGCAACGAGACGCGACGAGATAAAACCGAATAAGTTTCGTCGTCGTCGTCGTCGTCGTCGTCGTCGTCATTGTCGGCAGCGGTGGCGGCTTCGCGCGCAGGTGTAAGGTTACAAACGGAGGATGGGTACAGAGAAAAAGAGAGACAGAGATCGAGCGAGAGGAGCGCGATGGTAACGGGCCCCCTGTCGAGCGACGTATTTTACAAGGTGGGATAAGGCCCACTTATTATACGAGGTGGGGAGCACTTCTATATAAGCGACGTAAAAGTTGCCCGTCTCTCCATAAGCTAATACCGTTTCTTAGTCGCATCCCAACCTCCTTCGATTGTCTCTCGAGTGCAAGGTGAGTGTGTCGAACGCAAAAAAAAAAAAAAAAAAAAAAAAACAAAAAAAGAAGCAAAAGAAAAAGAAAGAAAAAAAAAGACAAAATGACAAAATGACAAAAGCGAAAGAAAAACATACAAAATGTTATTGATCAAAGGGCTTTTTTTTTTTTTTTTTTTTTATGGAAACACGCGTTTGATTTTCATTTCATTACATTTTACTTTTGCATATACTCATACAATATATTTTTCGTCTGTGCTCTTGTGCGCATACATTTTGGTAAATAATATCTTGTCGCGTCCAGCAGTGTATTCGTATGAGGAGGAGTGAAAATATTCGTGATTAAAGTGTGTGTGGGGAAGCGCCGGTATTTTTTCATGTAGAAATGTTTCGTTTTATTTGTAAATAAGAATTTACACATACGGGTTATCGTTTCATTATATACGTGTGGTTAATTGAATTTTAATAGAGATACGTATTACACATTCACGTATAAAAAAAAAAAACTTTATTTTTTTTCTTCCTACGAGTGATGTCATGTCAACATAAGCGTCTATTATTGTCAAATTTTGTTGGAATGCGCGATTTCGAATTTTGAAATTAATTACTTTTTTCGTTATCGTTTTGTAACTGTGTAATTTTAAGAGACTTGCCATACAATAAATTTAAATTTTAGTAAAATATTTAAATTTATCGTATCGTCCATATATGAAGCAAGTGTCGTAAAAAGTAAATATCAATTATGTTAAAGTATTCAATTTTTGAATGACTTAATGCTTCGCTAAAATAAATTGTCCAAAAAAGTGTAGGAACATGAGATATAAAACTTTTATTATACATTATAATGTAAAAGTATAAAAACGTATAGAATACATAAAAGGCGTTTGTTTGTTTTTTTTTAAATCGTATTTTAAAATTTAAATCTCTTCAATAAAGTCTATGTTTTAATATACAAATTCAAGAAGCAATCAAATTAGAGGCAACCAATTCTCTCTCTCTCTCTCTCTCTCTCTCTTTCTTGTTTACCTACATGACCAACGATCCTTTTATAATTTCACGTGATTAATTTATCTACATATACGAAGCTACAGCTTACGTAACTATAAAAAAAAAAAAACATTCCGAGTAGCATATTATCTCATCCGTACACTACACAAACCTTTTCACGCAACGACCTAAAATTATCAATCGTTCGCATACACACGCAGACGTAAAAAGTCGAATACCTCGAAACTTTATCGTTTAGCTCGCATCACACGCGCTATGCTAGTTAAATAATGCATATAATTAATCTCGATCAATGTTGCCATCGTTATTGTTACGCAGATGATGCTGGCGCCGCTGCTCGTAGTAGTGGCTTTGGCGACGATCGCTAACGCAGCGATCAGCGAGGTAAGGCCCCACAGCAATCGTCCAGGAAGATTCCTCTCGTTGCCCGTGCCACAAAAATGCGCCAACAGTGAGTAAACGCTTTGACTTATTATTTATTATCGATTTTTAATATTCTCGTTAATAATTGTTCGAGTGGACATTTTTTTTTTTTTTTTTTTTTTTTTCTAATACCGTAAAGCAATTAAAGTATGAGCGGTGTATCGAAAGATGGTGCGATTTTTTATTCATTAGATATCAATCTGACTTAATTATAATATATATTATTATTACGTAAAATACACTTTTAACCTGTCTCTATCTCTTCTCTTCTTTAATTGCATTTTATTACTAAATGCAAAAGTTTCTCAACGCTCGTCATATATTTTCATGTACCGCGCGTTTCAATCCTCATATCCTTATTGTTCGTGTCATTAACACACAAATGGAAAGATTTTCCCTTGCAACACACCTAAAAAGACAATTAATCATCGAGTTGCCGTGTAAACCATGAAAAAAAAAATAATAATAATAATAAATAAATAAATAAATAAATAAATAAATAAATAAAAAATAAGTAAATAAATAAAAAAATATATTAAAGAAAAAAAAAATGTTAATTTATTGTAAAAAACACCGTAAAGTTTTTCAACGCGTATAATACACGCGCGGCAAAAGTTAAAGCCTCGTATTATCAATTTAAGTAATAAATAAGCGATTAGGCCGCCTCTTACAAACATATAAACGTGTACGAGCCAAAGCCGCCGACGTTATAAGCGCTTTTTCTCAATTCATTCCAACTTTCGATCCGTACACCGGCATCGAAACACGAGTCGCTCGAGTACACGCGAGTTCACGCGGCGTAATCTTCGCGGGTCGCTTCTCTCAATCTCTCGATTTCTTTAGAGTAATAAATTGCGCGCATAAAATCCTTTGCCTTTCGATTAACCTTTCGAATAAAGGTAAATAAGCTCCGCTCGATTGTTTGTTACTGCAACGGGTTACGTTGTTTTTCTTTTTTCCGTACGGGCGCGTTTTATAACTATATATATATACGAGTATATATAGAAATGTACCTCGTCGTAAATTATCACGCGACTAATTGAATGACCCTATTTTTCCGAGTTTAAAAGCGAGTCGCTCTCGTGAGAGGATGAAGAGCGAAAAAATGACGTTAACGCGCGCCGTTTATATTATATTCGCGTAACGATAACTCATCCGCTCGCATAATAACGATGATAATGGGTTGGCTTCGGATAATCTTATTGTCTTCGGTTATTGTGTATTAGCGAGCGATCGGTGAGCCGTTTTATTGCTTCTTTTTTCTATGTATGTATTTATATGTATATATATATATTTTTTTTTTTTTTTTGTACCAAGAACTATTTGTAATCAATAGAGTTGTTGAATATACATAAACTTTGAAGAATTGTGCGTTTGCGAAAATGAGAATAAACGATACGATGGAGAATTGATTGTGGAATAGAATTTAATTATGGAATGAATTGGACGTCCACGGCTACAAGTATAATATAAGAAGCTTTTACAACTTGTCATTATACAAGAGGAATACTACTAATTATAAACCAGTCATATAGGTCAAATATTTAATTTTTCTTTTATTCCAGCATCTCAACGGTTCAAACAACAATTCAGAAGCATTAAAATCACAATCGTCATTCAATCGTTAAATTAAAAATTTCACGGTAAAATAAAAGCCTAGAGCTAACGCGGCAAACTTAACGATCGTTGCTCCATAAGCAATCGATTCTCTTTCACGATGCAAAGATCGTTTCTCTCTCTCTCTCTCTCTCTCTCTCTCTCTTTCTCTCTATCTCTTTCTCGCAATATAGATGGAACAACGCGCGCGGTAATATTTCCACACATAGAGAAAGACTCGGGAGATATTGAGCAACGCGCATCGAATACCGCTGCTTATTTTCCCCGCGTTCGGAACTTTCATCGCTTCGCGCGAGATTTCGTACCGCGTATACATGTATACACATGGGTCACACACGCGCACGCGTAAACACACACACACACACACACACACACACACACACACACACACACATACATACACAGGGACATACATCTCGCGCGTGCACTTTCTCGGACGGGTGTGCGAAGATATGTCGGCTGCAAAATTTTGAACGGGAGTCTCTCACGGATTTCTCTTCCGCAAACACACACGACTCCACCCTTCTTCTTACTATGCGTAAACGTTCGACGATTGGATATATGTATGTATGCATGGTTTAGTTGGTTACGGAAGATTGAGAATGAAAGGTTTTATGAGTTTTTACGCTATGCATGTTGTGAGTACATGTATAGTAATGACGTCGATGATTACGATGGTGACAAGAATAGTAAAATGAGATTTTCGAGAAAAGTTGCGGGTTTTATTGCGAGTTTTTTAGGCTATAGTAATAGGTATACTGTTTGGATTTACCAATGATTTTTTAACCTATGGAATTTATTCATCTTTTATTTTATATATATATATTTTTTTTTTTACGTCCACGCAAACAAAAATCGGCGGTTGATTTTTAACAGGATTCTTAATAAATCGATAAAACTATAATTTCGGATTCGGTATTTCAAAATATTTTCGAAATTCCATGCGTTTTGGTAACAAAAATCTAAAATATTAACGCGAAAAATTAATAAAAGAAGTTCAATTTTAAATTCAGCCGTATATACCGATTTTTATTAAATCTATAAATAATAAACTTGATCGTACTTCGGCGATCGTAATTGAAAAACTTCCGCGAGCGCGGATCATAGAAAGCAAAAGTCTTAATGACAGATAAATGTTATAAGCCGTCAAATTAGTACCCGGTGGGCATTATATTCAGTCGACGAAAGTGAAAAGTTAAATTGTCGATCTAAGGTATTTTTTAAAGAATTGCGGTACGTTTAATATACACGCGCGTTATCGTAACTTACGGCTAAAAGCGGATAAAATTTACGTTGTAAGTTTACGAAGCGAATGAAAAACAAAAAAAAAAAAAAAAGAAAAATAAAAATAAACAAAAAAAAAAAAGATCAATTTATTTAATTAGCCCTCTAATAGATTTTAAAGAATCATCGAGCGTAATAATTAAGCGATTGAAACTTTTTTTTCGACAAAAAAGATGAAAACGTTCGAATTTAATTTCTTCATAGAACGTTAATGGTTCGACATTTTGTTTGAGTAAGCCACGTTAATTATTTTTCGATGGATAATTATGTTGTTAAACAAGAAACAAGAGACTTTCTAATTTCTTACATTAACGTATACATTTTTTTGTTTTTTATTTTGCTATTTTTATAAAAAAAAAAAAAAAAAAAAAAAAAAAACGCGTCTGTGAATCGTGCAATTTGTAGAATTTATCTGCAAAATAAAATAAATGTTTATAAATGAAATATTTTTAAGGCGTTGGTCGTTTGACAATAATATACAATTATCGGCAAAATTTACTTTCAACTGGAATATAAATTTCACTTTAATCTTCGATATGGCAACGTCAAGTTAAAAACAAAAATGAAAAGTTTGTGATATTTAAGGATAATAATAATTGCACATATTTGATCACATGTACGTATCCTGTGACACTTTTCTTTTTAAAACGTGTTAAAAAAAAAAAAAAAAAACAGAAGAAGATATGACACGAGTTTCAACACCGCGCGGATAACCCACATAACCAGTTGAAAGTCAAAAAGGTTCACAGTTAGGTCGACGTACCAATTCGAAATTGGGTCTCTCTCTCTCTCTCTCTCTCTTCGATCGTAATCGAAATAACTTTGGCCGCTACTTCGCTTAATGCGCAACGTATACGTGACACTTATTATTCCTCAACTCTACCGACATTCCATCGTTTGTACAAATAGAAACGAAAAAAATATTTCAAACTCCCATTATCGATTGAAAAATTTAAATAAACTATTATTACTATTTTTTTTTCTCTCTCTTTTTAAACAATCCGCTCGTTAAGTTCGTCCGGTAAATTTATTCGGCAAAACTTTCTCGCAAAAAGTAAAGAAGGAAAAAAATTACCTTCCTTGCGTTTTCTTATCGTTTTCGCCGTAAAAATTTTCGCGATTTAAAAGCGAGAAAATAAAAGCATCGGTATACAGAAGCGACGTCGATGTAAAATAAGACACGCGACAATGACGTGTTGCGACTTCAAACGAAGGCGCCACGTTTACACAACAACGTAAAAATGCACACTCACACACATACATTTTGCACAACAGACGGCTAAGGTACTTTCTTTAAACGAGCGAGTCCCCGTCGTAAATGTTTACTACGTGTCTGCTTTCCCGTTCGAGAAGCGTGGGAGTTTTCAAAGTTATTCAAGAGTGAGCACGTGGCTATAACGATTTTTACGAGAAGGCACACCAATGGATATATGTACGTATATATATATATATATATATGCACGTAACGAGTTCACGGCTTATGTAAGATAAGCGCGTGTCTCGTGAATCGTGTACGTGGATTCGCGAGAGGCACTTTTGACACCTCGTTTAAATGCATTCTTGGCTGAATGATTTAACGAATCGCGAGGATTCGTGCACTTTTTTTTTTTTTTTTTTTACCTTAACGAGATGCGAACTGATGCGCGTTTTAATTGTAAAAAATAAAGTACGATACACGTAACGCTCGATTCGCAAAGTTTAAGCGATGTTGGGATACTTTTTTCGTTCCCACGTGAACGAGATTTATTGAAAAACATAAATACGCGTATGGAGAAATTTATTTAACCTTTAAAAGCGCGAAATGTGTCGATCGTATTAAAATAAAGAAATGAAAAAAAAGAAAAAAATGAGGAATTGGCAACAACGCAAATGCGCGTTATTTTAAGACGTAACGTAAGGAATGAGAAAAAAAGTAGAAGTTCGATAAATACAGGAAAGAAAGTGCCACGGCTCTTGCGACTATACGCGTGAGAAAGAAGGACCAAAGTGGAAATTCAGTCGATTATGTAACGCTCGGTTGATACTCGGGTATAATCGTTGATTGAAAAACGCTGCTTTTCTTTCTTTATAATATGTAAATGTTGACATCCGTTAATTCGACATTTAAATTCTCGTCGAAATTCGTTAAAGTCTACCGTTAGATGATAATTTTTCGATAGTTTATCCATTAGTCGCATTATTAGCTTTCGAAATAAACCGAACCGAGAGAAATCGTATAATTTTTAAGCAATGCACAAATTTCTCTCGCAAACGTATCATCCACGGAGGTTTAATGCACCTAACGTCTCGTTGATGCAACGCAAGAAGCATCGATATAAAACCGATTCAGGCACACCGATAAAAAAATCCTCTATACATATGCACCCATCTGTGAAAATTTCGCAAACCTCATACACACACACACACACACAGAGGTTATATATGCGCATAATCGGTAACGATAGGCAAATTAGCTCGGGCATTTTCGTTTGCATCTTTACGGTACAGAGAGCCGCAACGAACGAATTGCGAAATCGCGGTACACGCGTATGTGCGAGTCCTTACGATTCGTGAAATGATTTAATAAAGAAAAATAAACTCGTGCGTGAATCCGTCGCAATATCGATATTGTTTATGAAATACATAAGAAAATTTCAAGCTTTTCCACGCCCACGCGAACGAGTTTTCCCCGAGAGCATAAAGTGGATTTTAAACGACGTTATCTAAGCGGCTGTTACATCTATCTCTCCGAAGAAAGCTATAGCGAGACGTGCACCAATGTATAAAGTGTATACTCGAGGGTAAAGATGACGCGCGAGAAATGCGCTTTGTTTGAATTCCCCCTCCTTTTGTTTTCTTCTTTAAAGATTTATGAAGCCTTTTCACGAGACTTTTCTCGCATGAATGCTCTCTCTCTCTCTCTCTCTCTTTCTCTCTTCTTCTTTCTACGCGTGCTTGAAAAGTCTTATGTTAATGCGCTTCTGTACTTACCGATTGAATACGAAAAGATTGAAAAAAAAAAAAAAAAAAAAAAAAACATAACTTTTAATTAATAACAATAATTTATGTACTATATCTATAAAAATAATATTTCACGTGCATGAATTATGCGCAAGCGATTATTTTCAATTTAACGAGTATAAAAATAAAAATTTATTAATGTGCATAGAAATGAAAGATGAATCATAAGTTATAAAATTTAATCAAAATTAATACGCTTTGATTTAATTAAAATTAAATATCTTTCAGCTATAAAAAAAAAACAAAAAAAAAAATTTGTATAATCGGCATTAAATATGTTAATTCAAAAATACATAAACTAAACGTAAACGATCTACCGTTACGAGTTTCACCTTCGTTCGACGCGCCAACGAATAGTTAAAACAATTATCATTGGGAAAAAAAAAAAATAAAATAAAAAAAAAAAAAAAAAAAAATATCCATTTGTACGATAATCTTAATTATCTATACGTAACGGTATGCAATACCTCGAGTTCGCGCATGACGACGACGACGACGACGACGACGACAACGACGTTACAATTGAAAATAGAAGAAACGATAACGCGTGCATACTATAAACATATTTACATGTATGTGTATAGTCGATAATGACGCGCGTTCAAGATGACGAAAGCGTTTTATATAATTCCGCGAAATGGCATGCGCGCATATATACATATCTACGTATACGCGCGGTTTATCGAGAGAATTACTAATTGCTGGTAATAGTTAACGGAGGCATTGTGCCAGCGCGCGAATTAATCATCGGCTAAGCCGTGCGCACGCGTGTGTAATTACCCACGGATAATTCGAATCGGAATCCAGAAAACGCGCCTCTCGCATTATTTCTTTTACCTTTGTTTCTTACGATTCTTCTTCTTCTTCTTCTTCTTATTCGTCACTTCGTTATTCTAAGGTATAAACGAGTAAGTTATAGTTTTGCCTCGTTAGCGTATAATTAATCGCATAAGAGCGTTAAACGCGTTAGTATTGCGGTAACGCGTGGCTGTGAAAAATTTAATTTTTAGGTCAATTATATATTATAGTTTGCTGAATAAACGCGTATTATGTTAAGAGTACGAGTAAATTATTCATTCGGCGCTTTGAATATTTGTTTACTTTAACTCGCAATCGGCCGTACAAGTTTTGTAAAAAATTACTTTTTTTTTTTTTTTTTTTTAAAAACGCGTGGAAGTACTACTTACTAAAAATAAATTTAATACACCTTTTTAATACTTTTATAAAGACACGCTTCGAGCAAAATTATCTAAATAAATAATGAGAATGGAGGAAACGTTGATTGAAACGACTTTAACCATCGATAAATCGATCGTATACATATATATTCGTTTCAAAAATATTTCATCTTTGTCAACTTTGCCTTTCATTATTTAATAATAACGATGATCTAATTACACTTGGAAACAATACACTTTAAGCGCTTTAGTATATAATAAATACGAAGTCATAATTATATATAAAACTTAAATAATATAAAACTTCTGATCGCAACCGACAAACTTTATAAACATAACAAACTTGCTCTATATAAACCATCGATTCGAGACATTTTTCATGGCTGTTAATGTTTTGTGTATAAAACGAAGAATATCGCCGTTTTTCAATTCGGCACGAATAATCGCCATCGGCGAAGTATAACTTCCGTAGGATTTCGTTAAGCGAGCCAAATTTCGTACACACCCGATGTAATCTTTCACCTCGACTTTCTACTCGAATCCTTTTGCTGGATCTGTAACAACGAAATCCGACTTACTTTCTCGAGTCGTACGTATAATTTAAACGCTCGTTCGAATAGTGTCGTCTTGCTTACACGTAAAAAAAAAAAAAAAAAAAAAAAAAAAAAAAAAAAAAAAAATGATTTGGGTTTTTTAAGGTAGATAAAGAGAAGAAAAGGTTCATTAATAGTCGTCTAATAACGATCGAGATCCGAGATCAAAAGTTGATATAGTTAAGCAGAGAAATGTAAAAGTTTTGTCACCCGGATATTTTTGACGAGTGGTTTGATTTGAGAATGATTTTTTTATGAATGGAATTTATCTCGCGTTATCTCTTTGAATTATATCTTTCAATTTTCTTAACGTTATTTCAACGAATAGAGCGCTCAAAAAAATAGTAATTTAAAGGAGCAAAAAAGATTTTTCCCTCGAGAAATACGCGCGTCTTATGTCAGACAAATTCAATTCTCAAATTCCGAAACATTTAACGCCAGAAATTTCCCAACAAACGTTACAAAAGTTTATAAACATATAAATGATTATTACGCGTAGATTCGCCGTATTCGACGATAAAAACAACGAAATTTTTCACGATATTTTCTCGTATTCAACTCGTTGCCACATCTTCGTAAAAAAAAAAAAAAAAAAAAAAAATTTAAATTGCCCGCTTGTAAAATTTTCTCCTTGAAAAATTTGTCGGACTTTTATACTCGGAATACGAACGAGCTTATTACGAAATGAATAAGAGTCAATTATATCATTTCGGTATATTATAAACTATCGTTGTATAACGAAGCCGCGGATAATTATCGATCTTCAATGCCCATTTGTAATTCTTTTCGCTTCAAAATCGCTGCCTCTTTTTTCATTTCACACGGAGAAAACATCGCGGAAAAAAAGAAAGAATATTAAAGGTGCTAAATCGTTTGGATATTTCTAATAAAATTTCAAAATCAATGAAGATTTTAAAAATTCAAAGCTTTAATCCATCGCTGAAATTAACGCCTTTAAATAACGCAAAAACTTTTCGAAAAATTTATAATGCCTCATCGTTGAAATACCATATCGATTATTTTTTAACAAACGATGAACTGAAAAACTTTTCGAGCTTATAATCGGCCAAGTTGCTTTATAATCAATAAAAAATATGTATCGTTTGCGAGTATTAACGTAATAATTCGACTCTACGCGGTTAATTAATCGATTTTAACGACGTTACGACGATTTTGTTTAACTCAACCGTGAGGCGAGCGTTGCGCTTTAACTTATTAACCATAAACGTAAAGAAAGTTGACGAAACCGATGCGCATAATAAGATCGACGTGAGATCAGAACCGCGTGACGTTACGTATCCATTTTTCTCAACGATTTTAAAGTTAAGTATTTGCCAGATACAGTAATCGTTAAAGTATCGCATCGAATTGAAATCTTCCAAGGTTCACCTCCGATGTGTCAAATCGTTTAATGATGAGATCTCGACAGAATCGATGAATTTTAATACCTCACCAAAACCGTACAAATCGATCCGACGCTTAGGAGAGAAACTCTTCGATGTAAATTTCGCAATTAAGAATATCGCGCTTATTTGGTCGTCGATGATTTCGTTAATTCCCAAAAGTGTCGTAAAATAGAAAACTCATCTGACATAACGCGCATCGTCCGTGTAAAACATTGTACCCAAGGCATCTCTATTTGGCCAGCAACAAGTGCACGTGACGAAATAATAGATTCCCCGTTCGATTAAGTACACGTAATCCAACTTTGGTTATTTATTATGTCGCGTCTTGGAGATTGTCTTCGTTTTAATTAATTGCGACGATAGAGAAATTAAAGACGAATGTGGATAGTTTTCTTGCGTAAACGAAAGATAATTAAGAATTCGTTAAATTTTAATGCATTTTTTAAATTTCAATAATTTTTAAAAAAATAAATATTTATTTTTATCGCAATTGCTTTATTTCTCTAAGGCAAAATCGAGTGGACTACGATAAAACTCGCTCGAAGGTAAAAAAAAGTTTTCACCCTGAATAAAACAAGAAAATCCATAAAAAAAGTTACGTAAACTTTAACAACTTACTCGTGCTATAAGTTTACCTCTCTATCCTCGTGACAAAGTCATCGTCATATCACGCATGCATATAGTAAGAGCCGTTCGAATTATTTAAAATTTTAATAAACGAAGTACGAAACGAAGTACGAAGAGAGAAAGAGAGAGTCTCGAAACTAATGCCAACTTCGTACGTAAAAACGCGTACGTCAGCTCGCTTACGTTACAATATGTTTACGTGGCCGTAAAAAAAAAAAAAAAAAAAAGGAGAATTTTCGATTATTAAAAAGAAAAAAAAAAAAAAAAAAAAAAAAAAAATATCGCCGCGTTCTCTTTTTCCCGCTCCTTTTTCGCCGATGAATCGCTTGCGACACGCGCGTATGTACACATATATATATACATCTGCGAACGTATTAGAGTTGTACGGAGAAAAAGATTAAAGTTGTGATATACGAGGGATACGATTCACGTTGGATATACCAATGCATATGCACGCAAATTTATGTATACAAACGTGCTTTTCTCGCTCCTCGCTAATTATCGTCGTCTATGCGCCGTAAAATCTTTATCTTTTCCCTCGTTGTGAAGTCGCGCGATCGTTGCATAGGTCAATGACTAATGTAGCTATTCGAGTACTTTTATTTAATTGCTCATCGGTTTTTTTATCCGTCTACAAAGATATCCTTTCTTTATAAATATTGGGAGAAAAATCCAATCGTTAGATTATAAAATACCAGCTCATACTTTTTATATAACGCAAAACGTTAAAAATTACGTTTTATAAAAATCTTTAAAAAAAAAAATCTATACGATCGACCTTTAATCAATGATTATAAAAAATTTTATAAGCTAGATAAATTTCCTTCTAAGTCTATTATTTGCTCTAGCCGTCGGACGCTTAAATTTAATGATTTATTGTGCAAAAATTTATGCGAATTTTTCCTTGATATTAGCACCAGTCAGGATAATTAAATCGATGCAAAAATTTTACACCACTCGTTACAAAGTTTAATTATAAAGCGCCACTCCAACGATTAAATATTATTTATAAAATTTATCCACATAGATTAAATTTAAAAAAAAAAAAAAAAAAAAAAATCGAATAAAATTCTAAAAATTTGAATGAATCAACTAATCGCTATGTTAATTTCAGGGCCGAAGGAATTCCAATTCGCAGGTCGCAACTATTTCTTCAGCGGTCACGTACCAGCTCATGCAAATCAGAAGGTTGATTGGCTCGACGCCAGGAACATCTGCAGAGAATACTGTATGGATCTTGTCTCGCTCGAGACTCAAGAAAAGAACAATATGATCTTCAGGCTTATTCAGCAAAGTACGTATCATTTTTTTTTGTTTTTTTGTTTTTTTTTTTTCAATATTTCTTTTTAACGTCGCTGCTGCCTTTGAAAAAAAAAAAAAAAAAAAAATCGAATGTAAATGCATAAAATGTGCAAGTGTTATGTATTATGGGTTATTAAATGCAATAAGTCATAATGAATGGTATAGAAAAGAGAAACGACTTTATTACTTTGTAATTCAAAGACAATATAATCGATACGAGTAACACGTATTACATATAATATCTATAGTTCAATAAAATCCATTGTTAATTTTCCCCGGTCACCGAGACAAGAGCTTACTTTTAACTTACGTGAAAAAAAAAAAAAAAAAGAAAGAAAGAAAGAAAATAAATCACCCAACGCATATACACGACGTTCTTTAATCTTCGTAGCATCGCCAAAACGACGCAATTCTTTCTCCGTTCTTTGCGTCGCAATCTTTAAAAATTTCCGCAGCCGCTCGTCCCCATAAGACCCGAGAGAAGTTACACGCGGAGAAAGATTGGAACAAGGCCATCGGCGCGTTATAAACCGCAAGAGGAATGTACCGAATTAGCTGAAAAAAAAAAAAAAAAAAAAAAAGAAAAAAAAATGTTTTCTTTCCACGTTACAAAATCACCTCTCCTTTCGCGAAACGCCAACTTGTCTCTTCTAAACGCATCTCTTCTTTATCCTCTATATGTAGCGTCGCTCGAAAACTTATAACAACGCGTGTAGTGGTAACTCGAAGATAGAAATATGTATTGAGTAATAATCGACGATGAGATTATCTCGCTTCGATATCAAAATGTTTAATGCTTGATGTTTTCGAAGTTTTTTTTTAATTTTTTTTTTTTTTTTCTTTCTTTCTTTCTTTCTTTCTTTCTTTTCTTCATCCTTTTTAATGCGAAATAACATTAAAGAACATAAATATTATCTATTGAATGGCTATTTTAGAAAACGTTAAGAAATCATCGAACGTTCGCATTAAAAATTACGATACCGTCGTTCGAAAACTTTAAGATTATATTTTATAAAAAATCGGTGAAAAAAAAAAAATAAATAAAAAAAATAAATTTATCTCCAACGCGCTTTTAATTAAATTTTAAACGCTTTGCTTATTTATTTATTGTTCTTTTTTTTTCGCAAGAATACAAATTTTTAATTTAATCTCGCATAACAAAAAATAATAACACAGCCTCTCGAATACATACGTATGCGCATACGACATGACGCTTCGGCGTTTCTTTAATACGGTTTTTTTTTTTTAATTTCTCTATTCTTGATTCTCGAAAAAAAATAAAAAATAAAAAAAAAACAAAAAAAAAACCCTAAAACAATCTTTCTCTCGAACGTGACAACGACGACTGACGACTCGTCACACGTTTTGACCGCCATTACGTCTCTCCTTCTTTTACATAATTTATGCACGAACGCGAGCCTCGAGTATTATTAGCGAGACGCGCGCAAACAACAATGACCTTAGAAAGTGTCCCGATGGTATATGGCGAACGGTTCTTTCGCGCTTTCGTTTATTATACTTGTGCTTGTTCAAAGATTTAGCGCATGAAGATTCGGCGAGAGAAGAAAGTGCGAAAATTCAGATAAGGTATTGTAAGAACGTTGCGTTTTTCTCGCTGTCCGTCTTCGAAGAAAATAACGATTTTAATAAATTTGAACAAATATGTACGCAATTGTTTTGCAAATTTTGAATAAGGTGCGAAAGAGAGAATTAAGCATGTATTTTTTTTCTTTTTTTTTTTTTTTTTTTTATCGTAATTTTGGCGATTAATAGTATCCATTAATTTTGCCATATCCTTTTGGTAATCTTATGCAAGACTTTCGCAACGTCGATATCGCTCGAGGGCTCGTGAAATTTCACGTAATCGATTCTATTTAACGATACGCTTGTTAGGATTATAAAAATTACTAATTTTTTTTAATCTTTCAATTCTCCAATTGATTATCAAAATCTGATGTTATAATGTATAATTAGACGCAGCTTCGGTGTCCTCGAAGTTAAGTGATTTGACGATTATTCTTTAACCGCTTTTATCGTTTATTTGTGTAACTTAATTACGAGATTTAAAATTTCTTATATTAAAGCTACAGCGCGATTCGATCGGAATAAATTAAATTTTTTGTCCATGATTAAAAAAAAAAAAAAAATAAAAAAATAAAAAAAAGAGACGATATTCTTACATAATGCAAAATGTTAAGATGTGACAGACCGGATGGATTTTTTGTCGATTTAAATATGTTTGAGGAATTTAGTTTTGAAATTTAAGATTTCGTTATATCGGCCTTTCTTTCAACAACTCTAAAAACCAATGATCGCTAAACATAAATCTTTAAGTATATGAAAAATTATTAATCTTACGTACCTTGGAGTATCTTTCATTTTTAACGAATATCTTTGAATTATTTTTAATTGATACGTAAACTTTTTAGCATTGCATGTAAAACCAATCATTCGCATATTAAAACCTATCTCTTATCGTTACCAACGACAAAATTTTTTAAGCACATATCCACCGCCAAATATCTTCACAAATTCCAAGGTGGAAACCGATTTCGTCGATATATACGAGGGTGAATCAAATATAAACGGTAATTTAGATATTCTGCTTAGCACGCATCTCCGAACTAGCTGATATAGTATGGTGGTTGCTGGTTCGTTTATAAGGAGTGAAGGAACCAGCTTAGTTATCGGCCACGCTCGGTTCTGTCTTCAGTACTCCCATGACTGAACAAGAGGTACATCCCTCTGTCGCGCAACGCGTCATTATAAAGTTTTTAACCAACGAAGGCGTTAAACCGTCGGAAATTTTTACTCGTTTATAGGCGCAGTTTGGGGACACTACATTGTCTCAGAATCGAGTGTATACGTGGGCCAGGAAATTTAAGGGTGAGCGAGAACGCGTTGAAAACAAAAGTCATGATCAACGTCCAGGGACAAGTTTTACAGATGACAATATCCGTGCCGTTCGAGAGCTTATTGAATGTGATCGACGGTTGACTGTTTCAGAAATCTCGTCAAGAGTGGGTATCAGCTATGAAAGTGTTCAATCCATTATCACCGATAATCTTGACTTTAGAAAAATTAGTGCTCGATGGGTTCCGAGTTTGTTAACCGGGAAACAAAAATAGGTCAGATCGGAGATCTCGTATATATCCACATACGGTGGGGAAAATTCGCATTTACCACGGCTTTAGCGTTGCTCTTCTCACAGAACGATGCTTCGTGCGAACGCATACATATATGTGTATGTCTACGCGAAACCTTTCGACCGTAGCGGTGTAGCTTTGAGTAGTCTAGCAACAGTGCCACCGATCCTCATCTTCTCTCGTTTTTCTTCTCCGCAGTTGTTGCGCAACGAAATCTAACAACGAGAAAAATGCGGCTTCTTCTCTTTCGATGGAATATAGTTATACGCGTGTACCGAGGTATTTTCCCCGAGGCGCAACTTCTCCTTCATCTCTCCCGCGCAACGTCTCCTCGACGATTTTGTCTCGGAGATTTCGTTTCTCTTTCTCTGTTTCTTTTTACGTCCTCCTCTTTTAAATGTTCGAGCCTCGTGTGTATGGACACAATTCGTTTGTGTATAAGCAATTCATTGGTAAAAATGTAATTGTATGAAAAAATAAATAAATAAATAAATAAATAAATAAATAAGGCAACTAAACGCAACATAATTCATATTTTTTTTCTTCACAATTTACAGATAACGTACCGTACATCTGGACGTCGGGTCGCTTGTGCGACTTCAAGGGTTGCGAGAACCGTCGCGATCTCGAGCCAAAATCGATCTACGGATGGTTCTGGTCGGCGAACCGTGAAAAGATGGCGCCGACGAACCAATTACCCGCCGGTTGGGGCTTCAACCCATGGTCCCAGACCGGACACAAGAAGCAACGCCAGCCCGACAACGCCGAATTCGACATTAACGGCACCAACGAGTCCTGCCTCTCGGTACTCAACAACGTCTACAACGACGGCATCGCTTGGCACGACGTCGCCTGCTATCACGAGAAGCCGTTCGTCTGCGAGGACAGCGACGAGCTCCTTAATTACGTAGCCAGTACCAACCGCGGTATTCGTCTTTAAACGAAGCGAAATAAACCAACTCGCGGCTCATAACGTTTAACAACGACCTCGACATCAAACGTTCTCTCGCTTATCCTTATCCTAACTTTTATCTCTCGGTATAGCAGCCCGACTTGCAGACTCTCACCTACTACTGCCGATCGAAATTATTAATTCTTCTTTTTCTTCATTTTTTTTTTTTTTTTTTTTTTTTCTGTTTTCTTTGAAGCTGTTTTGATTAGTGTGAGAGCGCGCGTCTTTATTTTTATGTGTGATTTATATACGTTATTATTTTTGATTTCGCAAAAAATGTTATTTTCCTATTGGTTTAAAATCGTTATAATGATAAATTTTGGATTTGGATTTGCAAATACCTTGTTTTTTTTTCGATTTACAAAATATAATAATTAAAAATAAATGCATATTTTAAGAAATATTATAATCGCGCATAAAAATAAAGTTTTTGCCGATTATGTAAATGAAACTTAAAATGAATGTCTTGTAAGCATCTAAAAACGTCCAAGTCTTATTAATTTCAGAGAGCTAAATATTTTGTTCATCGTTTTTTCATCTTGTACTTTTATTTCTAAACAAATCAATTTTTTTTTTTTTTTTTTAATTAAATACTGTCTACAAACGTAACTACGGTGCTAAATACTTTACATTACATAATTGAAATTATTGTACTTTGTAAGCATCATCAGAAAGTTTATATCTTTTAAATGAAATTTCTTTTATACATTTTTTAATTTTAATATATAATTTGTAATTATTATAATTGATTGTATCTAATTAAGAACGTACACATATTTATTAATTAAAAATGATCTGTAAGATCGTCTCTGTACATTTGCGAATAAACTGTATTGTAGACGAATGTTTTAAATACTTTTCTTTCATTGTTTTTTTTTTTAACAAAATTTATTTTTCTTTTTTCGTTGTCACTGGTTATGATAGGTAAAAAGCACATTTAAATTTAATTTATCTTATTATAAAAATGTCGTAAAATTATTGTAAAATATATTTGTTTTTTTTTTGAAAAATTTTTATAAATGTTCTTTAATATACACGTTGATGAGAAAAAATTTTAAAAATAAACAATTAAAATATTGTTTTCATGATTATGTGTAAAATATGTCTGATATACGTAATACACAATGATCTCTTATTTTTCTTTTACGTTTTCGTTTTCACTATCATTCTCATTCTCGTTATCGTTTTTATGACCATCGTCATTTTCATTCTCTTCCACATTTTCATCATCAATCTCGCTTGAACTCAATTTTGCATTATCCATAATATCTTCCCACTCGTCATCGTCTGATTGTATTAGTTCGTCTTCATCAATGATTGACATTGCAGCTGGTTGTTGTTGTTCTGTTGTTTTTTTTTTTTGCTTTGGCTTTCTTTCGTAACGTTTTCGTAATTTACCAGACGGTTCAAATTTTCGTTTACGTGGTAAAGTTGTCGGATCTATTTGAAGATAAAAAAAATTTTACACTTATTTCATCGAAGCAGAATAAAATATTAAAATCCTTAATTATTAAATGTTTTAAACGTTAACTAAATCTTTCTAAACATTAAATGTTAAAATTTAATTTTTCACTTACGATTTTCTGGTATGTTCATTAGTTTACGAAGTTCAAGTCGAACTTGTTTATTGATAATTTCTCTACACAAATCATCGAAACCTACAGGTAACCAGCCCAATTTTTCATGACACGGTGTGCCAGGTGGTGGGCCCACATATTTATCAAACATTTCTTGTATTTCTTTTACATGTAAATCACAATACTATAAAAAAAAATAATTTTAGAAATATGAAAAATAATAGCAGGTAAAAGGTATTTTTAATAAAAATGATCTAATTCAAAATTTTTATTTCAAATCAATTATAAAAAGAATCTTTTTAACATACCTGATAAAACATTTGCCTAGAAGGTGGAATAGTACCTGGACGATAAATGTAGACATTTTCCTTTAACATCTTTTCTTTTTTTTGAGTCTCAAATTTACTTGCATTTGGCATTAAAACCATGGCTTTTGCTTTTGAATTTGAAGCATTTCTGTAAGGTAATGTATATTCCGAATAATTTCTTTTGCATGCAATATTTGAATGTAAACCATCTAGAACAAACAAATAATTTAGATTTTGAAAAATATAAAATACAATTAAAAAATACATTTATATATGTATATATATATGTACGCATTGCTTTCAATCGATAATCTAAAGTTTGATATTTTCTAGCCTCAGGATCCTTTCTAGGATCATAACCAAGTCTGACCCATGTAATACGCCAAGGTCCAGTCATAAAGTAATAAGCCACAGATGGTAATAAAATCTTTAATTGTTCATTGGAAAATTTTGTAACGTACTTAAGAGCAGTCTTTGACCAAATTGGACGTTCATCAAATATTTTACGCATTTTTTCTACATGACTCATTTGCAAGAATTTTACTCTCATAGCAGTTTCAAGGCCTTTTGGAGGATTCATGGGAACATAAGGGGTATTGAAATTGATAAAATTTGAAAAACCAGCTCGACGTTTTCTTGTCTTTCCTATTACATAATGAACTTCAGAATTTGATACTTCAGTTTTTGGAGTATACTGTTGTACGCTATCCATTCTACTGAACGCAGCTGGTGGTAAAAAATAAGGCACTTCATTTTTCATCCAACTATATGGTGGTAATCCTACTGGACAAATTAAATCATAAATACATTCATCCTTTGAAGGATCATCTTTATTTTTCGTTATTGGTAAATATTGGAAATCACATAAATCTAAAAATAAATCAAATCAATGCTTTAGGAACTTTTTAAGTTATTTTAAAAGAAAAAAATTCTATATATATATACTTGTGAATCTGAATTCTGTATCAACTCGCCCTAATACTTTTAGTTTCGGCAACTCGTATTCAGTATCTTCTGATAAATTTTCATATTTATTACGATCAAAAGTAGGTGATATATTTCTTTCAGAAACATTATGATTATTTTCTTGTGTCAATGTAGACTGAGATTCAACAGAACGATTAATAATTTTATTTGTTAATTCATTTACAGATTTATCTTCATCTTTATTTGTACTATTTTTATTATGTTCAAGACTAGAATTATTTTCATTAAATGTATGTTTCTCATTTTGTGATTTATTATTTAACTGTGTAGCTTCCACTTTTTCACGTCTTGATTTTTTTATCCTTATACGTAATAAAAAACCAGCAGTCTGATGTCTATCACCACATGTAGGTTTACAATAACCATCATCTGGTCTAAATCTTAATTCCATTCTCCTATTAGTAGTATTTACAGTCTGAAATTTTTTAAATTCAATAAAGCACAAACATTATATTTTTATAAAAAACAATTTTTTTTACATCGATTAATGCTTGAGTTACTTTATTTACAAATACATTAATAAGCATACCTCAGAAATATCTGATATACCTCCTAGAGTTTCAAGTGCTTTTTCAGGATTAACAACATTTCCAGGATATTTAATGCAAAGTAATTTCTTATTAAATTGATGACCACCTGGGAGAATCGATCCAACAAATTCATTATCTCCTTTTTGTGATAATAAGGAAGCATTGTCTTCTTCATAGCTCTGTTAATAAAAAATTATAAAATTATCAAACACTTTATTTTGATATAAACATGAGTAAATATTTAAATACAATTATATTAACATTTTTTGTAGCATTGTCATCGTTTATAAGATCATTAAGTGATTCATCACTCTCAACCTCGTCCTGATAGTCTTCGACATTAAAGTCCTCGTCCTTTTCCCCATAACTTTCTTTATCACTTGAATCACTAACGTCACTCATCACGATTCATTGTCAAACACCATTTTAAGAAAATTTTTTTTTATAATCAATATATTAAATTAATACATCATTAGTTTTCTGAATTAAGACAAAATATTCTTAGAGGTTAAGTCATGCTGTTTTGTTATCGACAAATATATATAAATAAAAAACTAACCTATTCATGATTTATCGAAAGATTGAGAAAAGTATACAACTTTTATTGTTGCTCGTTAGAGATATGTGTTTTAAAAATTCATATTTAGGTAAATAATTTATAATATTCAAAATATGCTATTATTTATACCATTTTAAAATTTTATAAATTATGGTATATTCATATTCAATTATAATTAAAATACTGTGGTATTCATATTGGTACAAATTTTTAAACAACATTTGATAAGAGTAACTTTATTTTTTTAATTATTTTAATATTTAAGAATATTTAATTGTATTATCTTTTAAATTTAAATTAAAATAAAACTTTTTTACTTTATCTAAAAATTTGTTTACAAAAACATAAAGATTTTTTTTTAATTATTTGATAATTATTACTTGTTAAGTTTTAATAAATAGATTAAATGCAAAACAAATATTAAAAAAAAAAAAATAACCAATTGAAAAAAATTGAGCCTTTTTTACCTATTGTTAAATATAAAAAAAATTTAATCTAAGAATAAATAATTCTAACTCTTAAACTAGAAAATTCTTGATTAAATTATTGCAAATCTTATCATTTATAATTTATCGATAAAGGTAAGTTGTTCGTTCAAGCTTTTAATGAATCAAGTTGGTAAATTTTGGCGCAGCGTAAACAAATAGCGCATATAGTATTATGTTATACAAACAACGCCATTTAACGTTTGTTTACAAACAGGTGAATCCTTGTTCTCCTCCCATTTCTTTTTTTCCATTTTATTATCAAACCATCAAGAATTGAAAAAATCGCGGAGAACGCTGCGAGGCGCCCTCCGTACGTGTAAATACATACATATATATATATATATATATATACACATAGGCATTATGAGCGAAAGAGAAACCGGAGAGCGTTTGCGGCGTGTTTATGTGTGTACTATAGCCAAGTACTACCGGCACATAACCGACGCGATAAACGCTCCGTATAAGTATACACGTACATATAAGTACGTACACGTGCGCGCATACATGTATGTACGGTGCCGTGCGCGCGAGAGTCACAGCACATCTCCGCACGTCGAACGTGCGGCTGCAGAGAGCTGTGCCGCGGAGTCTCGCTCCCGAGGATTTGCCTTTGAGCGCGCGATGTTGATTTATTATAGACTCGGAAATTTTGTTGATTTTTGGAAAATTTTTGTGTCGATGTTTATATATTGATTCGACGATATTTTGAATTTATTCTAGTTTGATTTTGAAAGTGAAATTAATGTAGTATCTATAGTGGATATTTTTATAAATAACAGATTAATTGTACAATAAAATCGATTTCGTGTTAATTTTGTAAAATAAATTACCATCGTACGAAATAATAATTCAAAGCATTTTATAAAATTGAACAAATTCACGAGATATTATTTCGGAAGAATCTTCACATGTATTTAGTGAGAAGTCATTTTTATCAAACGCTTTTAACGTATGATATATCGGTCGGAAAAAATTCGTACCAAATACATTCGAAGCCAAAGGGCTTCGGAGCTTTTAATGGAAGCTTCGGCGCTTGGTGCGAGGCGCTTACACGAGGTTTGTGATACAGCAACGAGACGTTCCTCGATAGAAGCCGAAGCAGGAGGAGGGAAAGTAGCTTTTTTGCCCTTCGAAGACGGAACATGACGACAACCACGGAAATTAAGGGTAGCTCGACCTCCACGGCTTGTCGAATCTGTTACGAAGGTAAATATTTCTTTCTTTTAATGCGACAAAAATTATCGACCAATTTGAATATCAATTTAACTTTTGACGTTCAAGGTAAATGAATAAAAAATTATATAAAGTTTTCGTTTGAAATGAATATATAAAAGACATATCTTGCAATTACATGCCTAAACATGCATTAATAAACATTATTTTTAAAATGCTACTACACATACATTATTCTTCTTTTATTATATGTTAAATTGATTTATCATTGCTCTGTAACAAAATTTAATGTTGTAATTATCAAATAAAGAAGTCATGTATTATCCTTAATCAGTTAATAAAGTATTTTCGTTATCTCGAGACAATTGAAAGTTACCATTATTCAAATTCAAGTTCGTTTGCAAGCGCGATAAAAAAAAAAAAAAAAAGACGCGAATCTTACTTTTTTCTTCTTTAATAGCTGTTATTGTAAACAATAAAAATTGCGAAAACGAAAGGAAAGAAAATAATTCTGCAGCGAACAATTCTTGTTCCGCAAATAAACGGCTGTTGTTCATTATAGATTACTTTTCAAAATTTCTTTGTTTTTTTAAAAAACGCACGAAAACAAAAAAATATTCGTGTAAATGAATATATTTAAATTGGTCACTCTTAAGTGATAAAAATTATTTTTATGCACAATATTGCGGAATGGCGCGTGTAACATCATTGAATTGATAATACGCGGCTTTACGAAACGCTCCAGTTCCCTCAAATGCGCGATATTTCATGTAATAACATGAGTAATTAAAAAAAAAAAAAAAAAAAAAAAAATTAACAACCGATATTAATTTGTCTTTCTTTATCGGGATCGCGTATGTCACTTTCAATAATTAGAGCGGAATGTCATTTTGCGCTAAATGATACGAAGTACCAATGTCATTGTTACCTTCCGCACGTTTCCATGTCTATAAGGATTTTGAGAAATCATGAATTTATACGTGATGTTTAAGCTTAATTACATTTTATAGGAAAGCGAGCTAAAATAGCCATTATTTAAAATGTATCTTAAATACTCGACTATGATAAAAGTAACAGTTGTAAAAGATTTTAATCGATCAATCGAAAATATATAATTTTATTGAAAAAAATAATTCATCCGAAATATGGAAATGTTGATGTTGTATCGTTGAAATGTTAAAAAAACAAAAAAAAAAAAACAAAAACAAAAACATTCGCACATTATGAAATATTGTTAACTATTCGAAAGATAAAATAAATGAAAAATTATAAAAGATCGAATTTTCACGACGACCGCTTTTTATTTATTTATATAATTTTTACCTTCCTAAAAATAAAAAATAATAAAAGTAAATTTAAGCCTATATAGAGTGTTGTGTACATATAAACGCTTATGCAATTATCCATCTTCTCGTACGACGAAGTAGGTCAGGCGTTTAAAACGCATAAAGGGTCAAATATCGCCGTAACGTCTAACGCTTTATGTGAACGCTCGTAAGGAAATAAGAGCCACAATCTCGGCGGCGACACGCGCGTACGTGTGCATGCATATGTATAGAGACTTAGGTACTCGAGTACACAATTTGATAAGACACTTCCTAATTAAAGAAAAAAATCAATTTCGTTTTTACGATCTCTCGAGTGGCCCAATAAAAACTCGTCTGAATTGCTTTTAAGAGGATTTAACTCGACTCGTACGTACTTGCTCTTTCACTATCTCTCTCTCTCTCTCTCTCTCTCTCTTACTAAAGGGTGAGCTAATTTGCGCAATGTACAAAGCGCAAACGCAGATAACGAGATAATGCGTAAAGTCGCGCGCAGGATGATAAATTAGATAATACTCGCGTTACTCTTTAAACGGTTGAATGATAAAAAAAAAAAAAAAAAAACACCTAAGTTATTAAGATTTTACAACGCAGCTGAATTATTTATCATAAAAATATCGTAATTTTTTTTTGTTTTACTAATTAGTCAATTCTAAATTACGTTGGAATATCTTTAATGCTGTGGATAATTAATAACATATTAATAATAAAATTAATTTTGCATATGATAAAAATTGACTTTAATTCAAATTGCATAAAATCGCTCGAGTATCTTTAAATCGAGCAAAAAGTAAGAACCAAAATCGTTGTCGTTCCTCGTCCATCGTAATCGAGCGAGCGAGCACATCGTCGCGATGTACTCGGTGTGACAAATTAAATAATAAATATCTTTCTCTCTCTTCCTTACATTTTTCCTGCGTTTTTCTTTCATTTTTTTTTTTTTGTCCGTCGACGAGCTAATAGTCGGAATCGAGTTAACAAATAATGTCCATAGTTCACTCTTTCTCTCTCTCTCTCTCTCTCTCTCTTTCTCTTACTCTTTGGTTGTAAGTGCAGCAGCGGAAACTCCGTGACGCAGGAGAGGGAGGCGACACGTCTCCGCGACTTCCGCGACATTGAGAGAAAACAATGAACCGTGCAGTGTACGCGTCGTACTGCAACGCTGTATACATGTATACATGTACATATGTTGCGCGACGTCGCCTAGTCGGCTTATTAGATGCTGGTGAATGAAAGGACGCCGGGTTACAACGAACTACCGGCAATTGAACCGCCGACATGATACGCCGTTTAGCCGTTTAGTAATGCTCCGACGGTTTAGCAGCTATGGACTGTCTCTCTCTCTCCCTCTCTCTCTCTCTCTCTCTCTCTCTCTTTCTCTCTCTCTTTCTCTCTCTTTCTTTCTTCTTCTTTTCGTGCACTCGATGATGATTTTTTTTTAACGCTCGGCAATTAACCTATTTTACGGGTGGTGTGGAAAATAGGGGACCGTGGTAATACCGGGTGGTTATATGTAAGTCGATTTATTTACTCATTAAAAAATTTTTTATATTATCGGTAACAAAAAATGAGAAAGATCTAATTTTTTGATGATTTGTTTTTTCTTTTTTTTTTTTTTAAATGGTTGTAATTTTTGCATAATTTACTAAGTAAAAAGATTCATTAAAAATTAAAAAAAAAAAAAAAAAAAAATAATGCTGTTTTCATACCAATTTTAACGAGTATGCAAAACTTGCCAAAATTATAAATGACGTACGACGGCAATAATGCCAACAATTAGCAGCATAATATGAATATTTAAAACAAGTGGGCTGATAGGATAACTATATGAATTCATGAATAATTTTCATATATATATATATATATATATATATTTCACGTAAGCGTTTATAATAATTATTTATTAATGGTATGTAATGGTGTGTAGGTCAGTAAGTACGAAATGTATCGTGATTCATTATGAATGTGATTCATAACAGGACGCGTCTAAAATTATTAATTATCGCGTTCGACGCGAGAAATGAATTGACACAGACGCAGACGAGAGGTTCAAAGAAAGCGATAAAAATTGAACTTTTTGTTGTAGGTCAATAAGCCGTCACCGTTAATTACAATATTAATTTTAATCGTTTATATATTTTATTTAAATCGACTTTATACTTATAAAATAATAATTAATAATCGAAGCAGTTAAATTTAAATTATTAGGATGTAAATGTTGCTCAATAATCTTTATTAAATAATAATAATTTTTTTAAAACGAAATCCCAATGAAATTTAATACGTAATAAAAATTATCGAATAACATTGCGATAACGTAAGTTAATTTAAACATTGTTTGATAATTATTTTAATTACAATTCTTAAAATATCGCATGCAAATCTTTGTTTTTAAATCATAAAATCCTGCAACTTCGAGTAATTTAACGTTTATCTGCTTATTAACAAATCAATTTTCAATAATTATTTTCTTCAGCGTCACTGTCCTTCAAACTTTTCAAAGTCTATATTCTATGAAAAAAAAAAAAAAAAAAAAAAAAAAAAAAAAAAAAAAAAAAAAAAAAAAAAAAAAAATAATACAAATAAAAAAAATTAAAATTTATATGTATATTCAACAGACGATACGACGGAAGAGCTTATAGAGCCATGCGAGTGTTCGGGCTCGCTCGGTCTAATCCACGCGAGTTGTCTGGAACGTTGGTTATCCACATGGAACACGGATCGTTGCGAGATCTGCAAGTACGACTTTGCGGTCGAGCGAAAGAACAAACCTCTGCCCCAGGTACGTGCATTTATAAGAAGAACCAACGCTTGAGTACATGCATAAGTACACACGTACGAGAGTCTACTCGACTCACGGAGAATTTCCATACCGATACGTCGCGCGTTTTATTTGCAATGCGACAAAGATCGCGCTGCACGATCGCGCTCTCCCATCTCGCATTCGTACGGCGCGCTTACAGCTTTTCCTTAAACCTTTTTTTTCTTTTTTTTCTTTTTTTTATTTTTTTTATTTTTTATTTACTTTACCTTTCTTTCTTTTATTTTTATCATTTTTTTTTTTTTTTTTTTTTTTTTTTTTTTTTTTGTGGACGCGAATGCACTTCGAGTTTGAGACTTTAAACGCGTTCGCTCTCGGAGGATTTATAAGAATTTTCAATTTTATAGCGTTATATATGGGGAGAGAGAAGGGATATTACGTTGAGTGAAAGTTTCGAGATATTCGAGAGAAGATTAGGTTTTGTAATTTGTTCTACGAGACAAGCTGTTTCGCTTACCGCGACTTTTCCGAGATAGATAGATAGATAGATAGAGCGTTTAATACTTTAAAGCCGATTATCGTATGACAAAAATTTACGATCGTATTTGGAAAATTGAATAAACGAAAATACCGAAGATATATTAATATTTATTAAAGTAAATTTTACATCGAGAAAGATTAGCATAAACGTCGTTTACATGAAAATCGCGTTCGATCTAAACAAAATTTACAAAGATAAATAAACGCCTCTCGGTGTTGTCTAAAAAATGTGCCATGATAATTATTTATGCGTTATTGAACTTGAAACAAATAAAAAAAGTATTTTATTACCTCCCTTCTCTCGTTCTTTCTATTGTTTTCCCCATTGTATTTATTATCAGCAAACAATACGATAACTATTTCAAGCGTTCGACCTTCGTATCCGTTATACGCCGTTCGCGAAACGTCGACTTTCTTCTCTCTCTCTCTCTCTCTCTCTCTCTCACACACACACAATACAGCCATTCGCAACCTTTATTTTCCACCCGCGCACCGATCGTAATGGATACATCGCCAAGTTTCTATACATACAAACATCGTGCGAGGCTACCTCTCTCTCTCTCTCTCTCTCTCTTTCTCTCTTTTTCTACTATACAGTACCGAATTAAATTGGTAATGCGCTCTCGAGCCTATCCCGATATGGTATAATAATACGCGGGAGAGCAGCTTAACCGCACAATTCGCTTTGAATTTCAAATTGAGTTTACATATAGAATATATATATACGTATTTAGTTGCGTATATATATATATATATATATGGAGAACTTCGGAAAGCGATAGATATATAGTATAGCGTACTGTTTATATGAGCGCGTGCAGACAATATTCATAATAAAGATGCACTTAAACCGATGAGCTTTACATCGAGAAAACGTGCATAATATATACGCATAATTTTTGTTATCCAGCAGAAAATTCATTAACTATTATATCATTTATTATTCAACAACATTATTCTTTTCTTCGTTATTTATATATTTAAAATTTTAGATAAATAAGCTCGCGTATTTATGTATGCTTTGTAAATATGATAAATTTATTTAAAATTTAGATAACGTTACATTTTGATAATGCGCTAATCGCATTGACAAAATTCTTAATCGTATATTCACTTCGGACAATATTGATTAATCAAAATCAAAATAATCTATGATACTCTTGATTATTAAAATATAAAAAAAAGCGTAATAAAAATTATCGCAATAAAAAAAAAGAAAAATCAATATAAAGTATACATATATATATATATATATATATATATATATATACATAAATAAAAAATTCGCAGTCTTTTTTTCAATGGTGGCGTACACGAGGTGTTTACGAGCCCCAAGGCGTAACCGGTGACGCGGTTAGACTGTTAATCCTTACGCCGCTGTGCCTGGCGGCGACTTACCTGTGCGCCGTGGGTGCGAGAGCTTACGCGCGTCTCGGCTTCTGGGAGGGCACCGGACTCGCCGTACTCTGCTGTCTTCTCGTCGCCACTTATTTTCTTTGGTTCTTCGTTACCATAAGGTACGTCATTATGTCTAAGTTTGTGTCTACCTTTGTGCATATATGTGTGTGTGTGTGTGTGTATGTGTGTGTATGTTTGTGTTTGTGCGTTTCGAGATTTTGCGAAACGGGAGACGATGACTGCGGTCGCGATCTCGTGGCTTGGCGTTTCTCAACTTTGACGTTGTATTTATTATTTTCTTTCTTTGGTTTTGGTTTGCTTTGATGTTTGAGCTCGAGTGTCGATAATGAGTTTAGTTACATTTAATAGAAGGCAATTTTTTTTTATTATGCTCGATTTTTTTTTTTTTTTTTTTTTTTTTTTTTTTTTTTTTTTTTTATATCGTTGTAAACTTGCGATGATAATTAAAAATTTACTTTAAACGATCAACTCAATTTTAAGATTTTCAATGTACGTTCAAGCTGGAAAAACATACATTTATTTATGAATTATAGTTGCAATTGTTTATAAATTTAATAAATTGTAAATTATTTTTTAATTATACGCTTTATAATTGCCGATAAGCATAAATATTTAATCTAACGGTTAAAAAATTTATTTAACGAAGTATCGTCGTAACTTAAAAAATATTAGCATTTAATTATTTATGAACAACATAATACAACATACTTCGTCTATTCGTGTAAAGCTCGGCATGAATTTTTTACAATTCTCACTTTTACGTCGTTCGATATTAAAAATTGTTTTATCATTAAAAAGTCAATAATTATACCTACATGTAATAACGGCATAGGAAGTTCAACAAAAAAATAAAACGACGTTTCAGATTTCATTACAAATCATGGAGGCAATGGTGCAAACGCAATCAAGACGTTCGTCTATTAGTTAAATGTAAAATAGCCGACGACGAGAGAAAAACGTCGACGCTGGTGAAGGATAAGGATAAAGCCGATCAAAGTAACGACGATGACTATCGACCGCGAAGGTCCGACGTATTCGGTAGGCTGTCCATGTGGTTAAATTTTTCGATCAATCAAAACACCGAGCCTATTTTTAATCTTCATCAACAAACGTCGTTTGTTTAGCTGGTATATATCGCAGTTTATACTTTGTGGTTCGTCTCGCGATAGCGGTTATTTCGAAAAAATTTTTTTTTTTTCGATCTTTATTTTTTCTTTTTTTTCAATCGTGGTATTGTATATTATATAAATTAAGTATAAATATTTTTTTTTGATACGGAAAAGGTTATTTGAATGCTCGTTTTAATATCGCTGAAGTTGTGTACATTCGTTTTAATTGTTAAAGGCGACAAAGTTTTCTGTAAATAAACGTACAAACGAAAATTATATTTTTTAATCCAACATCCTTACACGTACATGCTCAATTTAGTCGTGAATAAGACTGCATAACGATATTATGATAATGTTGTACAAAATGAATTAAATACTCTTTGTACATACGAGTATACCTACATGTAATCACGATTGTCGAGGTACAATGTAATTTTATATCTAAATAAAATTTGATATTGTATTTTATATTTTCTGTTGAAAAAGCATGATAATTTTTTACAATAAATTATATTTTTATAAAAAAAAAGAAAAAAAAAAAAAAAAAAAAAAAAATACGTGTTTTTTTCAATAACTGAATATTACTTTTAAACAAAATTTTATAATTACGATCTTAAATATAAAATATTTGTTCAAATAAAAATCCTAACTCCTCCTAATCCTCTAATAATATTAAATTGAAAAGTAAACGTAGCCCAATAACGTAAAAAAATACAAAAAATAGTAGTATTTTCTCAAAGAAGTTGAATAACCTTAATCGACGAAGATCAACGGTATCGTAATAAAACTCGATAAACTTAAAAATCAACTGCGAAATGTAAATCAGGAATGTTGATTTACTTCTAATAATATAAAATACGAAAAAAAATTTTATAACGTTAGCAGGACGAATGAATGATATTGCCAAGTGTAAAAAAAACAATAATGGTACTTTTAAGAAAAAGATGATTTTTCGTTTGGTAATTATTTTTTATCGTTGCGACGATGACGTATCCTCATTCGACGGATAAATAATTCTGTTTTATATTATTCGGAATTCGTGAAAAACAAAAATTCAAATCACCATGCGAAGCATTTGAAATTATCGTTGAAAAATAAACAGCGTTTAATTTATATTTATTGACCATCTCACATGAGATACAACCAAGTTCACACAATATTTTACGAAAGTTTCAGCTTTAAGCTAACATTGATTCACGCGAAAAGAAACGTAACGTTGAACTTGGAAAAAAAAGGGGGAAAATGAGAAAAAAAGAAAAAACGAATCGACGCAAAAACTTGTTATTCGAGGTCGTGTACCTTGAACTCTGTGTTATTTTAACGTTTAAATAAAGTATGCGGGGAAAAAGGTGATTATTTAAAATTATTGGCTAAGAAGTTTATCGACATCGGCAATAACTTGTAAAGAAGTTTATCGTAAGGCAAATTTATAAAAATTAAATGATTTTAGAAAAACAAATAATTATTTTTAAGAAAAACAATTTAGCAAAAGTTGTAAAAAAAAAAAAAAAAAAAAAACAAAACAATAACGAAACAAACAATTTATCGACGCACACACGTATAAATATTTTATTAAAAGACGAAATAAATGTTCTGACATGGTTTAATGCTCACTAATGAAATTCTTACTAATGAAATCAGCAGCAAGGACATCGCGCAGGTATTTATGATGGAGACGATTATAGTTTACCTCTATATACAAAGTATAAGTTGCGACATACTAACCCTTCGCATTTTAATATCATTTTCAACTGTTACATTAGACGGTTGTACGCCTTTTCATTAAGACCTCATTTTCTTTTGTATTTATGAGGCACCGGTATTAATTTATCATGTCTCGTTCTGCTTTCCTCGAATTAACTTCGAAGAAGAAAAACTGTCAGGCCGAGTATTATTTTCAAAGACGTTAAACTGGACTAATTAATGGCTATTTAGAATTTTTATATATATATATATATATATATATATATATATATATATATATATATAAAGCTTTGATAAAAGGCTTAAATAATGTTGTATTATTTCTTAATTTTCCTAATAATTTATAATTTTATACGAAAATTAAAACAATTATTGGTAAAGTTTCATATCATTGCATGCTTCATTGAAATAATTAAGCATAATGTTTTAAAATTTTATAAAACAAAGATTACATACAAGTCATTTAAATTTAATGTACAATGAAAAAGTGATTTCGTTTTAAAACGTTTACAATTGTCTAACAACCCTGTACCTGGATCTTAATAAAAAAAAAAAAAAAAATAAAAAAATGACAGCATTTAATGAAACGTCATTTTACGGCCTAATGAACAATTATTATTTCGTAGAACAGTCAATGCGCGCGATAAATAATGTAAAAAAAGATACGCGGTAGTTTTACCTGCAAAAAAAAAAAAAAATGAGACGACATTGTACGGTTTACCTTGTAAATGTAATTAGAACTGTATATAAACGAATGAGAGATAGAAAGAGAGAGAGAGAGAGAAAGAGAGAGAACGAGAGAGACAGAGAGGTGACGGACCATAGACAGCGCCTTAATAAATTATTTAAGCCGAAGTTTCTCGATTTGTTCGATTTTTAAATCGATTTTAATATGTCAAATTGTCAAATGACGTGTGGATTTCATTTTTTTTTTTTTTTTTTCTTTTAAATAATTTTTTATTTTTCGATTTTGTTTAATTTAAAAATTTTATTAAAACGCTGTTTTTAATGGCAGTGATCTTTGTATCGCTTTGCACTTTATAGTAACGTACCGAAAAAAAAAGTTACATTACACGATGAAAACTTATCTTCATATTATACCGATATAAAAGATAAATTACTACTTCATCGTTTTCGTTTAGTTTTTTAAGATTTAATATTTAATTACTTATCTGATAATTAATTAATGCCTATACACGTATAATTATTATTTCATTACGGCATTCATTAAACTTGAATAATTGTTATCATTATTCATACACTTAACCCTTGAAATTAACGACATCAACGATAACCCTAAAATTCACTTTGCTCTACTTCCAAAGTCCTTAACGATATAAAAAAAAAAAAAATAAAAAAAAAAAAAAAAATAAAACAAGATCACAGTAAACGTTGTAGAAGGATGTAACAAGCGCAAAGCCGCTATCGCAATTATGTAAACATAAAGTAAGTGTAACGTTCGCGAACGTAAAAGCACATCGGAGCCTTCGCAAACAACTTTTAATTTTTTCGAGCTTGCTAAAACCCAATGTCACGTTATTCGCTAATTACACATTTCTACGGCTGTCGAGTCTTAGGCGAACTTTTTAATAGGTCTAAAGAAACGACATAATTACGACGACGACGACGACGATGACGATGACGTCGATCGACGCAAAGACATTAATCGAAACGATACGAGCATCTCGCGTGTTTACATCAAGTTCTTTAAATTAGTTTTTCGTTTAATGTATTGAATTATTTCATAAGTTGTTTATGTTTTTCGTCGTTTGGTGAATGAATAATTTATCCGACGCTTTATGACGACCGAGTTTCGAAAGCGAAAGGCTTTGATTAGACTGGTTATAACTTTTCTTATATATATAGATTAAGGATTCGTAGGTCTTAAATATAAGGTAGACGAACGTGGTAGACGTACGGCTTGTAATATTGTTTTTTTATATCATTTTGAATTATAGAAGATTAAATTTGACTTTATAAGTCGATAGTCATACGTACATTAATATACCGAGTTATTAGCTGTTTTTGTTTGAATATTTTTTTTTTTTTTATCATTTAGACCTTTAAATAACAACAATAATCTTACCTAAATTTTGTCGATTTATAATCAATGCAAATATTTTATACTTTATTTTCACGACTAATGCGTATTTTTATGAAGAAGAAATACTTTTTTCATATAATTGAGTAAAGAAAAATTGATAAAAAAAAATATGTATACGGGTTTACGTAAAAAATTAATTAACGCAAAAAAAAGATAAATTATATGTCCACGACTGCCTATTATCCATGACTCATGAATCCCTGGAAAAATAACCGAGCACAATTCGCGCAAAGAAAAAGAAAAAAAAAAGAAAAAGAAAAATACCGCGCGACTTTAAAGTCCAGGTAAATGAAGTATCGTCGAAACCTTGAATAAAGGTTAAAACAGCTCGGTATAGATAACTCCAAACGAAGTCTTGAGTTTCCAAGTTATCTACGTACTCGAAGAATTAATTTTCATCCTCTTCGGTAGGAGTTGGTCGAGGATGTAAGGAAAGTTTTCCGAGGGTCGTCGCGCGATTCGTCCTAATTTCTAGATAATGCGATACAGAGGATTGATGTTAGCCTCGATATCGTTACAAAAGAAAGTGGACGGACGTTTGGTTGAACCATAAGAAGAGACATGAACGAGCGACGATAGCCGTGTAAGGTACGTAATTTAGTCGGACTTTAAGTCTCTCTCTCTCTCTCTCTCTCTCTCTCTCTCTCTCTTCTGCGAGCGGGTCGCGTTCGTTGGGTCAATATTTGATGACAAGGGTAATGTGGAATCGACTTTGAATTGACTTTTTCCTTACCTCTCTTCTATCTCCGCACCTCCTCTCTTCTCTTTCTCTTACCGGCAGGGCTTCGTGCTCGATTGAGTTTTTGTATGTGCATCGTATACGAAAAGAAATAGCAAACGCCGTCGGGCTATCGTCGGCTCTTCTTACATCAAACGCTGATGAAAAATGCTCCTCTGCGCAGAGGCTAAAACACTTTTTTTATTCCATGGATTTTAAGATAATTTTTAAGTTTTTTAAGCTGATTGAGATTTTAATATGGGCTTGTTAAATGTTGAAAGCAGATTACGAAAGAAATATGAATAATAAGAAATAATAAGTACGATATCTTTACGTAGAAATTACTCAAGTTGAAATTGATAACGATTGCAGGTTAAAATTTACAATATACTACAGCTAATTATAATTTATCTAGTAATAGCTTTAAATTTTTAAATGAATAATTTATAAAGATGTTCTGCTTAATTTTATTTTTTAAATAAATCGGATATTTAATGAATTTTATATCTATATGATGTAAATATATGTGAATTAAAATATCTATCGAAAATCATATAAAAATAAAATAAATAAATAAAAAAAAAAAAAAAAAGAAAAACTTCAAAAATATAAAAAATACCAATTTCACGAACTCTAAGTAAGTTTATCAAAAGCATGTTTACTAGTATCTCTTGAGTAGACACGGAAACAAACGCAAGTATCAACTATTCTTTGGTACACAGGTATATATAAACAATTTTTGTATTAACGAGAGGAAAAGCCGGCGAATCGACGAAAAAGCTGAAGGTAAGCGTACAAAAATTAAAAAAATTAAATAAGTAAAGAAATAAGCCTTGCGAGTCCAAGAATTGCAAGTTAGATCGTCGCGAGTGAATTGAGAGTAAAAATTTACACGCATAGATATACATATAAATGCCTCGACGAGAGATAAAGACGCGTAGATTGCGCGCGAGAACTTGACATTAAACCTGCGCACGATAGTCGGTCGCGCGAAAGGGGGACCTGCGCTACTTGCCAAACGCAAACATTCACGAGGCGCGCGTATGTGTATGCAATTGTGCGCATAAGCACGTGCGGGCATGAAAAAGGATATGTCGTAAAATCCTCGCACTGACGGCGATAAAGAAAGGGAAAGCATGAGTTGATGAGAGGGAGAGAGAGAGAGAGAGAGCGATGGGTAGATAAATAAACGTCGGTGGAAGGGTGATAGAAAAAAAAAAGTGAAAGAGGAGACCGAGGGACGAGCTAGTCAATGAAATGGAATAAGCATAAACAAGAAAGAAAAAAAGAGAAGAAGCGAGCGGTGAAAAAGGCTAAGTAAATGTATTATTTGTGTATATGAACGCGTTCAAATTAACTGTGAACGTGGTGGTAATATTTCTAGAAACGTGCAACACACGAACACCTATAGGAGTACTTGTGTATACTTTTGTGTAAACACATGCACGTACGTGCATAGGTTTACAGCGGTATAGGTTACCTACACTTATGCTTGTAAAAGCGTAGATATACATAAACGCCCCATGTATAAGCTATTCGGTCAATGTACAAAGGTATACATAAACTGTTGAGAATGATAAGCAGATGTAATTTTCAAATAGCCAAAAATTGTAAGTGTAAGTAATGAATAATATTAGATATGGAAGGTGAAAAAAAATTTATTAAATATAAATAAAAATTTATGTTAAATTTAAGATCGTCTTTGCTAACGTGAGGTAAAAATTAAACAAAAGTGTACAATGAAATGAGCGAATGGGCCAA